>CABFOV010004911.1:0-10810 GCA_902141375.1 Timema poppense | reverse complement strand
CCCGCCGCACCTCCCAGGAAAAGGAGACAAATCAACTGTCATTCTCTAAATACTCAAATATTGGAAATAAAATGTTCTTCTCAGAATCTACACATTTTAAGTGTAGCCTTTTTTAAAATCCTTATTTATCTGGAAAATAATTTACATTGTTTAAAATGTTTTTTGTTTTTTTTAGATATGTAAAAAGCATAGCATATTCATACAAACATATTTTGGTTATCCCTACGCTTTACATTTTTACAAGAGCTTGTTCCTTAAAATAAAATAAAATGTAATATATTTTATAGTTGCTTAGAAAAGTATAACTCAAGCTGTGTTAATTAACATACGGAAAATGGTGTCCTCCGTCTCCCCTCAAATTTTCTCACACCACAACGTGGCACATAGCTCTGTATGTAGTTTCTGTTTCCATTTGGGGACCTCGTGACTGACTGATTGATTATGAACATGCACATCATAAGATATGTACTGAGAATCAGTCCATGTTTCCACTCTTTGTGTTTGGGTGTTTCCCCTGCTGACCAATTGTCAACAAGAATAGAGTGCCCTACCACCCTCTTCATCAACGCGGATCCTCACAACATATCTAGGACACATTTAAATACCATATTTATTGATTTTTTTCCACGTATAAGTCGCATTTGACATTAATACGCCAAATTGTTTCCCGTTGGTCTCCTAATAAGCTACAACTTCAAGATATAGCATCAGACGTATGCAGCAATATGTGTCTTAAGAACCTTCTCTACCTCATCCCATACATAACATTCCTTTGAAGACCTTCCTAGCCCTATTCTTACACACCAATCACAATGGCAATGATGCCGTGGGGTTGAGATATTACAGCACGTGTTTCTAGATGCCGGTTCTGCGTTCTGATGCCCCTCAAAAGGTTGCATTCAACCAGCATGTGTCTATTCTCCCCCTCTCTCCTCCATTCGCAGCGTCTATAAAAGAGCATCCTGACGGCACGCCACCCACTTTTTTTTAACTAGTCTGCTGGCAACCACTGTGAGGATCACACATCATGTAAAGCTAACAAGTACCCGAAATTGTTTGTATGCCCAAAGACAAGCTAGTGAAACCACTTTCCATAACCAGTATTTTAAACACGTTTCTTACACTGGATATAATATAAGCCAAACGAGTAAGTGTCCGCATCAGTGTCAAGATCAACTTTATGTGCTTTGTCCAGCTATAAAAATGCCTAGAAGATGGTTTGTTGCTTAAGCGCAAAGATTGGCAAGAGCTGAGAAACAATACAGCCATATAAAAATTATTAACAACACCAAACCTCTTCAGAAGACAAGTTTGAATAGCCATGAATCAGCCATATAAAAAATTATTAACAACACCAAACCTCTTCAGAAGACAAGTTTGAATAGCCATGAAATTTCGCTGATATGCATGTAGGGGTGACCGTATGATCATCATCAGTGAGAAACATGACGCCTAGCACATGTCTCTCAAAGGGATAACATATATCAAATCGATCTGGGCACGTCTCTGCAAGGTGTGGAGCCTTATCGATGTTTCTGTCAATTGGAGGGATATGAGGTTGACACCCATCGCCAGATTTTGCAATGATTTGCTCAACACAATCATCGTGGATGTATGTGATACGCTGATAGAGACCATGGATGTCTTTGATCTTGAGCAACCTACGGTGGAAGCACACGTCAGAAACCTGTATCAAATCAGTACTACCTATTGTGCACGTCGAGTCATTGGTTTGAAATATTAGATTCTAGAATATGAACTCAAAACTATTTTACTAATACTTCTAAGATCCATTGTAGAGAAACGAATAAACAATTATTACACGTATCATTCATTTAAAAATGTATAGTGTTGATTCCAAATAAATATATGTATATCATAATATTGTAAGAGCATAATTATTTTAAGGCTTATTCCGGCACGATGTTAACCCACGCTTGTACATTTCCTTGGAAGTCAAGAATATTGGGTTGCCATCCTTTTGAGAGCACCATATAGCTCATATTGCTTACACCCTGTTGACGAGCAAGCACGGTGCGACCAATGGACCTTCCTGGCTGGTGAAAATCGAGATTAGCAAGTTTTGTGTGTGAGAATAACACATGGTTGTAGAATTTTGGAAGCCATGCTGAGTACATGTGTGGTGGTAACTAGCACGTCTGATGAATGACGATATAAAATGTGATCTGGTGGTTCACCCCGCTGGAGGGTCGATCACGGGTCTACAGAAAGGTTGCGAGACCGTTATCGTGCCTGCTCCCACGTCGCGGGAGGTCTATCCAGTTACCCATGTAGTAGTTTAGCATCTGATTAGATAAATAAATATATCTTATTGGACTAACTCGCCAGTCTCACTCCCCACTAACCATCCATCCCAACCCCTAACGCTCGGGGTCCATCCTAACCATGTAAGTCCCTACGGTGCCCTGGTAGTGCTGTAGTAGGGTTGGCTACTGGGCACCCAGATAAAACCAGTGACCTTACACAGTTTTGTCAGAAGTAGGATAGGGATGTTACAATATTGTGTTTTATTCATACAAAACATGTCTCACAGATTCATATTCTCCTGTTTCAACATGTCTATAATAATCACCGTCATACTGGTGTCATACGTCACAGTGGGATGACATCATCAGGGTGGTAGCATTCTGACGAGATCACCCAAAACCTACCTTAAACCTGTTTCAACACTTAGGGAATAGTGGCCACCATACTGGTGCCGAATGACATATCACAGACAAGTGTCAATTACGTATGTCTAAAGTAACTAAAACGAGGTCAAAGGGGTGAAGGGAGAAATGATACATCTACAGTTTTCAGGGTTACTAAATCTTAGCCAGGATTGAAACATAATGTTTACATCATCTAGGTCCAATAACCTCAGGGTTTGAACAGGAGAGGAGGATTGACGTCACTGGGGAAAGCACATGATATTGAGAGCAGGTCAGTGACCTCAGGGAGGTTAAGGTAGAGGAAGACTAGGGGTAATAACACCTTAAGGAATTGCAATATCATCTATATGTGTTGTGGTATAAAGCCACAACAAATTCTCCTTCACATGGAGTTTATGTTAGCCTTCTCGTGGAGTGTATGGTAGCCTTCTCATAGAACTAATGATTGCTTTCTTACGAAATGTACGTTAACCTTCTCGTGGAGTGTATGGTAGTCTTCTCACGAATTGTATGCTAGCCTTCACATGGAGTGTATGGTACACTTCTCGTATAGTGTATGTTACCCATCTTGGGGAGTGTATGGTAGCCTTCTCGTGGAATGTATGGTAGCCTTCTCGGAGAGTGTATAGTAGCCGTCTCACGGAATGTATGAAAACCTTCTCACTGAGCTAATGGTTGCTTTCTCACTAAGTGTATGGTAGCCTTCTCACGATGTGTAAAGCCAGGCCCGTATTCATTTTGTAGGTATCCATGGGGTCCGGATACCCATCCAGAATTTAATGAAATCTAAAAAAATACAATTAAAAATATAGTATTATCTCTTGCTTGTAACTTTTACATAGACAGTGGCCTAAGTAACTAATCAAGCTAATGGTTCAACAAAAACAATCGCCCAATACGGCATTGGTGAGCTACAGCACGCAGCTGACCGAGTGGCAAGTTGACCTTATCTTGTCGCACGACCTTGTGACACCCCACCGGTGGGCAGTGCGCTTGCTTGACAAATTTACACAAATCTACAGTTTTAACTATTCATGAAACCATTTTTGCCCTTTAACAATCTCTTAGGTGATGTTTAGGAATATTATTATGTCTGTAGTAATTAATTTAATTTCTTGACTTAACCGTTTCACTTTGAATAAATTAATTCCTTGCTATATTCATAATCTATATTGTTTAATTGACTAAAGAAGTTTATCAATCAATTTAATTGATGTTCTACCAAAGTACCTTAGTACAATCAAAATGAATATAATTAAAATTTGAATAAATTAAAACCTTGCGATTTTAAATAGATTTATATAAACATACTAATATTAAAGTAATTTTACTTTAAAATCATCAGTATTTTATTAAAATACAATACATATGTTTGGATGGTGGTGGGGCTAGGGGGTGAGTAGTTTAATAGTGCACTGGTGGAGGAGGCTCAGGGAGTGCTAATGGTCCATGGATTAGGGGGTGCAAGACTTGTCTTGCCCCGGGAGCTAGCAACACAAGCTACGCCACTGATACAACGCAATTAAATAATCTAGTATTGATAATAGAAATAGTAGACATACTTGTGGTTTTGTTTTAGCTCTCCCCAGATTGCTTGTAAAAGTGATAGACAGTGGTGCATGGACACTTTTCAATACACATGGTAATCTCATTATTTGGACCTGGTTAGTTAGTATCTTTAATGATGTAATTTAATATAATAAATTCATTTATCAAATTTGTTGCTTTCTTCTTTTCCAACAGATCCAAAAACAATATGGATTCATTGACAGCAAAAAATGTTGTATTTAAAATTTCTCAAAACTTTAACCAAAGTCAGATATAACGATATTTACAAAAGTCAAAGTGAGGGTGGCATAGCCTTGGATAACCGCCCCCTCCCGTCCCTCCCCCCAAATAATGAAATCTTTGCTACGTGGCTGGTATAGCAATCTTCTCACTGAGTGTATTGTATCCTTTTCATGACGTGTATGGTAGTCCTTTTATGGAGTGTTTAGTAGGCTTCTTATGGAGTGTTTGGTAGGCTTTTATGGAGTGTATGACAGTCTTCTCATGGAGTGTATGGTATCCCTCTTATGAAATGTTTGGTAGGCTTTTATGGAGTATATAACAGTCTTCTCATGGAGTGTATAATAGCCCTCTTATGGAGTGTTTGGTAGGCTTCTTATGGAGTGTTTGGTAGGCTTATTATGGAGTGTATGACAGTCTTCTCATGGAGTGTATAATAGCCCTCTTATGGAGTGTTTGGTAGGCTTATTATGGAGTGTATGACGGTCTTCTCATGGAATATATGGTAGCCCTCTTATGAATTGTATTGGTGGGTTTTTTACGGAGTATATCGTACTATTCTCACGGGATGTATCGTAGTCTTCTTACTGAATGTTTGCTGGCCCTCGCGGAGTTTGGGACAAATTTAGGGGCTCTTGGCCCTAATTATGTACGCCTATTGAAATATCTAACGTTGAGATTGTATATGTAAAATTATGGTGTTTTTTTTTTGTGACCAAGTCTTCCTGCAATTCATATGACAGTTTTGGTAATGAACGATAAGCTACAAGCTAATTAGTTCCTGCAAAAAATAAGTTAACATCATAAGCAACTTTATAGCAAAGTAAAGAACGTTAAAATATTAATAAATACATAATAATGTTTCGTAAATTATAGTTCCCAATGAATTGATTTATTTATTTGTTAACTTCACGTGGAGCTACTCTTACTGCTTTCAAATCATCTTGTAGTGGCTACGTCCATATTTTACTTATTTGTATAATAATGTTCCACTGATCTCTGACCGATGCTAATGATTGCATCTTCAAATACAAATCCACTTCGGGAAGAAGTTGGCGTAAAAAATTAATACACTCAAACAAACCTTTTAAAACATATTGTTCAGTCGTTTGGTACAGTCTCGCGCATGGAGAGTGGAGAAGATGAGTGGTTTTGAAAACCTCTTCCACACCATTGTAGAGCCATTGTATTTTTCATTAGTACGTTAAGAATATGGTCAATTAACGATTTAAATAAGAGCTAGGAATGAGAAGCGTATTCTAAAGTAAGTGCAACTTCATTAGCCCGGAGAGAGTTTAGGGAAAATTACAGAGAAAAATCCCATTTTAGCCCCTTCCCTCCCAGTGCATACAGTTGATATTTGAGATCTCAACTCACTGGCATTCCGGTATATTGATATTTTTATGCCTTAGACCGTGTGACCACTGATGCAAGTAAGAATAAAGATGATTTTATAAACACGATAAAAAATGTTGTTATGGTTATGTAGTATTTAAAAGATGTTTACATTTCAGGACACCACCCACTTAAATCACATCTCTCAATAGCACTGTATTTCCGTTGGAAAATGAAAGTTCTTAAGCATAAACCTCTTTTAAACATTTTTCTAATGTCTAAACACTTGCTGGTGTACATGGCTTCGTGCTTATACCTAAACAAATAGTAAAGTCCTTTTCACACAAATTGCCTATTACCTAGTTTTACTTCCACTTTAGGTCAGCCATTTTTTGTAACCGAAACTGTATAACTCCTGGTGATAATTTAGAAAATATACATTTCTTATTGTTCAGTAACATGTTAAGTTAACTTGTAATCCAAATTTTTCTATGACCCTTTCTTTAGATAGTAAGAGTTAAATTCTTTACTATTCCTACTATCACAACATTAAGGTAAATGCCACTCCATTATATATTCGTGAAAGGGGGTAGGATTTCCTAGACCCGAGTCCTTCATCCTGTACCTAAATCTTCCTTTTCTTCCTCCTCTTTGGCCCAAGTAATTACATGGTCGGGGGGTTAGGGGGGGGTCTTGATGTCTTACAGGGCGTGGTCCTAAACCCGGCTCCTCGAGTTGCCAGCTACGAATAGAGAGCGCTGAGTTGCGTGATTCGACGAGATGGACTTCCTTCGATTTTTAATCTACATCAGGAACTGAAAATGATAATGGTGAAAGGGCAAGAGAACGGGGAAATAGTAAAAAAAAAGGCTGATCACAAATTGTAGGTTACACATTGCAGTGTATAGGTCGACGTTTCCTAATGTCGGATATTACAAAATGGCTGGTCCTTCGTCTAGCACGACCATAGTCTTTATTCTTGTTTACTAAATATTTTGCTACTTTTTATTGGTGCTTGAATGACTTGAAGCTTTTTAAAAAAAATCCATTAAATATGGATGCGGATATGCTATTAAAATGCCAAAAAAGTCCTACAAATTTTAATTTGATAAAAAATATATATAAATCCTATGGCTTTTTAAAACACATATTAAATTGAATAATACTGCTCTAAAATTTTGGATGAGCAGTTTAAATATCAAATAATTTGGTAAGACATTGAAAAAACCTCTATTCATTAGTCTTAATTATTGTTATTTTGTAAAGTAGGAAATATTATTTTTGCTAGTAGTTTAAAAAAATCTTCAAAATTTCCACTATAGGCCCTACATTCAAAATATGTTTTAAAATATTTAAATCTGCAATAAAACTTAAAAGTTCATAAATATTCAACTATGTTATGCAAAATAAACAACAAACGCTTGTAATCGGATAATCTCAAAACCGTTTATCTTGATAGGCATTAAATTGAAGTTTAGGATTAAAAAAATGACATGCCAATATCATCCAAGTCCTAATTTATTTTCATTACTTATTCTAAATATGAACAAAGTGATCATTTTAAAATGGATTGAGAGACCAGTTACTTTGTCCTCTAATAAATGTAAATGTCTTCTCTTATTGAAATAAAAGAAATAAAAGAGTTAATAGGTACTCCTTATACAATAATTGGTTTAATTATATTATTTATTCCACACATTTTTGAACACTGCCCAAAAAATATGTAACATAATTTAGATATATTTTAAATATCCAAGTACCACAAAACAATGTGGACATAAATACTATAGTCTAATCACCATGGGGAGAAAATTGATCTGACACCTTAAACCCCTTCATACAGTCCAAAACATCAATCTTGCAGTGTAATAGATATCCTGTAACGGGGAGGTCAAGGTTTCGAATCTTGGGCTGGTAAACCAGTATGGTTGTTCTATATGTGTGATTTTCCACGGAAGTTTTCCCACCCACTCTTCACGCTAATGTGGGTATACTTCCTCCAAGACTATCCTTCTCACCCATGACCCATTAATTAAACCTTATACAACGCGTGTTAAAACAATATTTTTTTTAAAAAAGTCACGAAATCTATTTTCATGCACACTCACTCCGAATCATGTGTCCTGAAGAAAGGGGTGTGAGATAAAAAATAATCCACGAAAAATATTTTGCTTTGGAAAATTTCCCCTTTTCTTTTTAAAGAAAGTTTACAAATTATTTAAACTAAATGGATAGATATGAAATAGCCCAGGTTGTTAAAGTTTAAAGGAAGGATAGGATGTAGTTAGGTGGACTGGGTGAAACCTGCTCAAGATAGGGAAAGGGTTTAGTGAAGTGGTCTGGAAATAACTACCACAAGACAAGGATAGGTGGCGTACTTTTGCAATTGCGGCAATTATTAGCTTTTGAGTTCCTAATGCCATTGAGTAAGTGAGTAGGCACAAGCAAGTTGGGTATTACTACCAATCAGTATTATCAACATATTTAGACAACTAAGACAAGGATGAAAAAGATAAGTCGACTGACGGCTCACATCACGTGCCCACCATTGCGGGTATTTTTAACTTTTCCTCCAAACACACGAGTTGAATTAAACGGAATGGCTACTTTAATAATGTGTGACCCACATTGGTGGGCACGTTGACAAAAAGTGTTATTCGTGTATTTTGGTTTGCTGGTGCCGGGATGGAAATGGTTCGAAACCCGGCTGGATGTATTAAATATGTTCCTCCCCTTTATGGTTTTCTACGCTCCTTGTACTGTATTCGGATGTGGGTACGTTTATTATAAATTCTACCTTCCTTAGCCCATTAGTATAAATATAGATAATATAGTATAAATATACAAGGAGAAATAAAGCGTGTCTAGTTTTCTTGTGCACCATGTCTTAGTTCCTTTATGGATCCTAAGCATTATGTACTAATTATCATTCATTATATTTTAAGGGTGAGGAAGGTAGAGTTTATAATAAATGTACCAGCACCTACGTGGAGGAATAGTAGAAAACCAATTAAGAAAACAAACCTCAGTACACCCGACAAGGATTTAAACCCCGATCCTCAGTCATCTGCAGTTAATTCAATTGCGTGACCCTTAGACCCTTCAACTTCCAAATCAAGTAAGGTGTTTAGTTGTTAACATCCATTCCATTGCAGTTTTCACTATGCAAAGCTGTGCATGTCGCTCATTTATACATTCCCACATATTTATGGTACGTGTTGTGATACACATATCAGGATAACTGTTGGATAACGCCACTCACTAATAAACCATCACATTCAACCAGTGTTTGTATTTGTGTTTTGATAACATCAAGAAAATAAAACCCAAGGATCATTTATTAAAACAGTTCCATCAACACTGACTAACAAACGAGTCGTATAAAACTAACACCAACAGATATATGACCGTTATTAAAACTCGGTTGAACTTTACGACTCGTCGATATGTTACCTCCCTTTCCCTTTTACGCCCTTTTAACCCTTCCTCCCCCTTTTAACATATTGTTGAAACGATATTAATAACCGGGGAAATCTGTTCCTAAAAGTTGCTCCCCTCCATCCCCACCCTTCCTGTCCTAGCGTTGGCGTCTCTAACATGCATGCCGAAGTGAGGTTATGTACCTACTTGCGTGCTCTGTGACAAGCCTAGCCACACCCATGAAACACCACATACACACGCCACTGGACTGATTTCCTTTTTTTAATGGAAAAAATTGCCCCCTTGCCTTAAACATTAAGCTTAAAATATCACATGTAAGGCCTTGGCAGTGGGCGTGATTGTTAAGACGTTGTGTTGATAAACCTTTGGGGCAATTTCGTTTTTATCACTGTGGGATCAATAGTCTTATCGTGGTATTTAACGTGAACTTAATGAACACACACGTTTTAACTTTATATGTCCTACAGACTAACTTAGCCTAGGACAACATATTTTGTGCTGCACACCCAGATATGTACTAATTAGATAGAAGTCTGATCCCGTCAATAAATAGTAAATTAATTTTGTTTATCCGCAGACAGTAAATTTATTTTGCCCGTCCACAAAAAGTAAATCTACTTTGTTTGTCTACAAGTAATAGATAAATTGAATCCATCCACAGATGGTAGATATATTTTGTCAACGCCAACTGTAGTCAAGCCAAGGTCCCCTAAATCTCCTGGTAAACCATTCAAGCTTTTCAAACACCAATAACATCCCGTCATGAATGCAGTTAGATGTATGAATGATTCGGAATTAATTACAAACGTGGTCCCAGTTGCTTTTAGCTATTTTCCTGCTAAATATCCGGTAAAAAAATACCAAAAAACAACAACTAAATATAATTCGCTTTGGTGGTCGAATTTTCTAAGTCAGGTGAGTCAAACTCGTTTCAACATAAATCCCACATTGAAAATTAAAAATACTGAGGTGGCCGCACTTAAGAAAAACTGTTAAGTCTTCCACAGAGATATGGTACGTTACTACCAAATACAATACGCTGCATTATCTGTAGACCTTAGAACTTGTGGGAATACGAATGCCATGATCAGTTTGTTAAAAGAATCTAATGGGTTAAGATTCGAGGACATGTACGTCTATTCCAAGTAATTATACCATCCCAAGTACCAGTGTTTTTTTCTCAAGTCCTATAACTTGTTGATGGGATGGAGTACTTTCCATTCTCGAACAATGATGAGATGTATCCGTCGACTGAGACTAAATTTGACTCTGTTTTCATCTTTGACTATGTCGCTTGCAATAAGCAATATAACATACAGGCTTATTTCAGTATAAGTAGACAGCGTATACATAAGGCTAAAGTATATTTTTATCCATATCAGACTTACTCTTTAATATCTAAGCAGATGTTTGAGATAAAGTTGTTGTACCTCACTGGTCAGGCAGCCTTGTATCTTTCCTCCGCACTCGCACCGGCCGCTCTAACCCCCTTCCTACTGCCTGGACCGTTCGCGATCCATGTTTTCTGAGCCGTCCGTGACGCTCTTACCTCTGTAATCAACTCCCTTCTTCCT
>CABFOV010004910.1:35853-47750 GCA_902141375.1 Timema poppense | reverse complement strand
TATATATATATTCATCTGGCAAGAATATGGCAAGGCCTCAATTACACAGGATGAGATTACTAGCTTGCGAATATACTCGCGGATGATAAACTCGCCTAATGTAAGCGCGCTGGCTAGTATATATATATGTATGTTATAAAATTTAAAATTTTCTTCAACTAATTGTATGGCATATATATATACATGAGTATATATGTATGCCTTAAAATTTAAAATATTCTTCAAATAATGTGTTTGGATGTTTTTACTTTATCGTTATTTTACAGCTAGAGAAAGTATTGTGATCGTCAAAAAATCAAACTCAAGATTTTGAGGAATGTTGACATTTCATGACCCCCCAAATCCAAAAACATTGTTTTTGAATTTCCGTATGTTTGTCAGTACCTCGGACTAGAGCCTAAACTATTTTACTGATCGGGATAAAACTTGGTATCTAGGGTTCTCATGGGGTTTCCCCGAGGGTTTTTTGGAATTGGATATCTAATCCTAAAATTAAGGGTAGTTTACTGAAGGTAAAATAAAGAAATATTCTATTTTCTCAAAATCGGCTCTAACGATTGTGCTTAAATTTCTTTTCTAAGCATTTATAAATATTTAAAAAATAAGCTACTCTCACTATTTTTTCAAAATGACTTTGAGGGTCCTGATCTGATGCGTAAATTCTTATTTTTTATCATATCTCCGTAACTCTTTGAGAAATGAAATTACTTATCATTGCAAATATGCAGGGCTATTTATAATACAAATCTTTTATTTGAGACATATTTTTATAAAACCAATAACTTTAAAGCTATATTTGTCCGTAAAAAAATCAAACCCGAAATTTTGATGGATGTTGACGTCTCATGACCCCCAAACCCTAAAAAGTGGCTTTTGCAATGCCGCCTGTGCGTGTGTATGTTAAACCCTAAAATTAAGAGTATATTAATTAAAAGCGAAAATCTAAAAAATTGATTTACTCTAAATTGGCTTTAACAATTTTGATTAAAATGCGTATTTAGGCGTTGATTGAGATTATAAATAAAATGGCTATTTTCATTTTCCTATGAAAATAACATTTAGGGTTCTTTACAGAAGCGGAAATTTCTGTATCTCCGCAACTATTAAAGATAATAAATAACTTATCATTGCAAATTTTAGTACTATTAAAAATAAAAAACTTGTATTCGAAATATATTTTCATGAAACCAATAGTTTCTGAGATATTGGAAAGTATATTAATACAATTTTGTAAGCTTTAGTTGTACAGATATACTACTTATGTGTTAACGCAATAATTTTTTATTGCCATAGTAATTAAATATAAACAAGTCTCTCAAAAAGTTTATATTCTTTTTCTTTTAACTTCTTAGAGGAAATGTTTGTACAACAATGACCTATTTCCTTCATTTTATACTCATTAGTCAATATTTACATTTTTTATTGGTCAAAATTTATAGATTAGGAATTTAATAGCAATGCGATGACCTGAAGATGTGCAACACCTAATAAAAGTAAAAATTTTAACCGGAAGTCGAAATTTTAATACGAAGTGTTAACCCTTGTGGACCAAATATCGATATTTTTTTATTGGTTCAAACATACAAATGAGGACATTAATTCTTCAAAAATAAAATTATAAAATTTAAAACTGGGAATAAAAAAGGTTTCACGTGAGTATAGTGCAATTTCGCTTGGGTTTGCTAGTGTATATTATCTCGTTTCACATATATTATGAGTTTTGAGTAAGTATCTCCATTTGTAAACAATAGAGCGAGAAAGTCCGTGCGGAGTTCCATACCATTTATTTAAATCATCTGAGACACTAACCATATATATATATATATATATAAGCCTAGTCTAAGCATAGCTGTTTCTAAATGGGAATATTATAATGACGTGTGAGTCTAACTGGTGTTTTGGTGGCCCAATCCAACCCCTGCGTCCAAACTCCCATAGTTTGGTTCCCTGGTTCAACGACCAACTAATGATCCTTGAGTTCCCAGCATCAGCTAGAAAGTGTGAATATTGCTGAAAGTGCGTCTGGCTGCTGTATAAAGGCAAGTCTTGTAATATGTAGTGACGGGGCTGATGTGTTTGTCGAGCATGCACCAGCTGGGACTGGCAGTTTATTCCTATATTCGAGGGGCGATATTTCACTCGCGTCTGCGCCGTCGCCCGAGTTTGTGGCGCTATGCTACACGACATGCGATTCTGTACGGAGATTAAACTATCTTCCCAGGCGTAAACATAAGTTGGAATGATATGTTGGTAAATTTTTTCCCCCTTGGCCATTAAATTTCCTAAAAAATATAGTTTTTATGTGTGTACACTGATCTTTTTTAGAATGAACATCTTAAAGAACTTTTTTTCCTACCAAAATTCTTACTAAAGTTCTAATAAATTATAGGATTTTAATATAAATATAAACATTTCCCACAAACATCAGTGTATAATGTGCATTGCCTAAACCTTCTATGTATGGCCTATCTTAAACTAATTATAGAATAAACAAAACATCGGTCCTACATTAATTTACACCTAATTCGACCGTATCCATGGGTAAGTAGTTAGAATTGTCTACCACAAGTCTAAAGGACCTTGTTTAAATTTTGACTAGTACTTACGAAGAAGCTGTTTAATATTTGTGTACTGGTTTTTCCTGCTAGTTAATTACTTAATATATAGTCGTTTGGGTTGGATGTGTAATATTAGCTTTAATAGCCCCAGTTAAGTTAGTTTTTAACTCTTGTGTTAGTACAAAATATATATCTAGGAAGTAAAATTCACAACTATAAATTTTTCTCCTTAATAAATATTGATACCGATACATTATGGTAAGTAAACAGGTAAACTACCGAATAATCTAAGATAATCGTACCATTTTGTTTTTTTCACTATGTCCCACTACCAGTTCGGAACATACGTATGATTAATTATGCCAATAAAGTATGGCTGAGTAGGGTTATTAATTTACCCATATTTGCGTGCATAAAGAGTTGGAAACCATTATTTTAAAACAACCCTAAGTACAACCGACTGGGATTCAAACCCTGCCGGGTCTCTCCGTCATTGGAAGTCTAGTCTATTGCAAGAGTGACGCCATAGACAGTGCTAGTGGATCTCTTTCTATTTAGTTGTTAATGGAATTGTCCCTCTATGATGGTTCAATCTTAGTAAATATGAGTATTAATATTAATTTAATTATAAATATGATTGAATTAATATTAATTAGTATTATTATAAATTTAATTGCATATATATATATACAATTAAATTCATATTAATACTTTTCTTTACTAATTATGTTTTTTGCACGTGTCTTAATAAATGTTCAAGCTATGCTCATATATATTAATTAAGCTAATGAGTTATGTATGATTTAGGTTGAATATAGAAGAAGTATACTCTTGTTTTCATGGAGGAAGAGAGGAAAACAACCATTTGGAAAAAACCACCCTCATTACACCCGATTGGAATTCTAACCATAATCTCCCTGTCATCGGCACTATTATATAGCAAGAGTGGAATAATTATTAATCTCAATGAAAGCAATAAAATATAATCAACATTTGGTTTTCAGGAAACGTTTTAAAATTCATATAACACAACAAATTAAACCTGTACAGTCACTTATGAAATTAGGAGTGGGAGTCTAGCTTAGCCTACTTGGTACAACTGACCGAATGTCAAGAATAGAACTAATATGGTGTTGTAATTTTACCATGTCTTTATTATAAAAAAAAAAGATAGATTAAAATTATGTTAACCCTACATAATAATTGTTCCAGATCAGAACAAAAAGTAATTAAATTTTGAATTATAAATCTTTATCCTGTTAAAACAATAAAAAATCTGTGTACGTTTAATATTACTCACAAGACTCTTAATTATTAGGTAAAAAGCTTGTTTAGTGGAGTCAATGAATTTTGAAAACACTATTATAATTTATAATAATTATTTATATTAATGTACATATAATTTGGTAGAAACTTATATGACAGTTTAAACATTTATTAACTCTTATTTTTGTAGGTGACCTGGTGGTCTAGGGGTAAGGTGTCAGACTTCTCTGTTAGGGGTCCAGGGTTCAATCACAACTTGTGAATGTGTGGAATGCCAGGCCTCCACCGTGGTTCGGATCCCACGTTAAACTGTAGGTCCTCCATTTCATATCAAAATCACCCTACTACTACACGTCAGCATAAGTGCATACAACCCGAACAGTTAGTACCAAATAATAATAATAATAATAACTCTATTTTCTGTCCCATACAATGCATTATATACCAATATGTAATACTTTGAAATTAATTTTCGATGCAGATAAAATAATATGATTAAAACCGACGCCTGGGCATGGCAATCGAAGCCGGGACCTTTGGATTAGCAAGTCAATGCTCTACCATTAAACCACCCAGGCTCATCCATATCACGCAAAGCTTAAGAAGGAATCTGTGATGGACGTGTTATTTTGTCAGTTGTATAGTAGCTATTGTAAACACAACGTAGCCGAAATTAAAGTTACATATAAAAAAGTAATCTATCTTAAATTTCTGAAGTCCCTTTTTGTTTATTAGAATCAAATATAAAATCCCAAGTTATGGTTTAAAATATGAATTGAGCTACATTTAAATGTTGAAACCTTGTCTTATTTCGTAGTATAGGTACATTCCTATCGATATTCACTGCTTATGTGTATAGACAACTTTGTGGGTCTCTCTTAAGCCTTTTGAATTAACGAGCAAACTTTGTTGGCAAAAGTTCAAAAGATAAACAATTTCAGACATGTTCAAACCTCACACAGTAACATAAAACTTTAAGTGGCACTTAACAAAGTTGTCATGCCTCTTTATAAAACAATACATTATTAACGTTGACTAAATTTAGCACACGGATAGTTATCCCAGTTTTTACATACCTATCCCATTCCTGAGGCAAATATTTCTTTGAGACAAGCACAACATTTTAAAACTTATCAAGCAGGCATTGTATTATATATTCAAAAAGTACAGTGAAGTAAAATATTAAGTTGGTTTTTTTCTTGGCATTTGTATGGTAGTACTGTTAAGTTTAGAATATGCTGTTTTAGCTTCTTTTTTTATGTAGCGTATTATTATTTATTCTTCATATTACTTTTATTTTAGGATAATTATTTAACCTTATATGTTTGTAAAGGTGTTTTGGAGCTGTCACTATAAGTTTCACTAAATTAATTCGTACTTATGGTAGTGATTATGTTTATTATTTTAGTGCATTGCGATGTTAAAGCTTATTAACTATGTTTATGTTGTGTAATATATAGTATTTATATTATATTATAATCATAAATCTTTTTCTACGGTGCATTTTATTAACTGTTTGGGCTATACCCATTTAATTATTTTAGTTGAGTAAGAATGAGGAAGGTAAAATTTAGAGAAATGTACCAACATTTGCTTGAAGTGAAAACGGGAAACCAATTAGGAAAAATCACCCTCAGTACATCCAAATGAAAATAGAACACCAATATCCCTGTAATCGACAATCAAGCCTATTTTTTCTAAAGTAAAGCAAGTGTCGCTTTAGATCTTATGGTTACCTTTACGGTTGATCCACACTTAAAATATTTACAAATCAAATTTATATAATACAATTAAGAATATTTAACTGTGTTTACACATTTAGCTTTGGCTTATTATTAGAAACAATAATAAATAATCTACTCATTTTTGTAGCTGCATGGTCTAAGGCGTCACTCTCACAATATACTAACTGCAGGATGACGGGGAGACCGGGGCTCGAATGCCTATCGGTTGTACGAAGAGTGGTTTTCCACTCTCTATCCACGCAAATGCGGCCACATTTTATCATCCCTAACATATCATCGTAGTTAGTATATAGGTGTATACGCATAAAAGATAGTAAGACGCGGCGGAAAATAAAAAGTCAATTTGTCAATTTTAGTTTAGTCAGACCTGTTTTGTGTTTTTATGCTTTCTAGCATACTTATTTTGGAAGAAGTCATGGGCTGTAGCTCTACATTCTATTTAATTTAATAGTCATACCTATCATAATATTTAAATGTGGTTAAATAACTATTTAAAATAAAGCTTGGGAGCATTTATTCTGGTGATTTCTGTATTTAGTTGATTATTTTGTAGTGAGCTGTAGAATATAAATTATATAATATTATAAACTCATTTCTTCACTGTCTAATTTTCATAAGAATATTATTAACTTACAGCTATAAAAGTTATTATATATACTTTCACGTATCCATACGTCAAGTCTGGTCATCTTCAGCTGTAACTTTGGAGAAATATTATAAATATCTTCAAACAACACAAAATAATTTGTTTTATCAAATTTGGCAGCAAAAAAAAAGGATGTTTATATTTTATAAAAGGCCTTTCCTGTGAAAATTGTTTTATATAACAGTTATTTGTTCCTGTGGCTTAGTCGTTCTTCTTTATATAAACATTTTCCGAACGATTAGAGAAAAAAAATATATCAAAATAAAATTGAACTCTCTTCCTTTTTATTTTAATCTTGCACATCAACAAAACCCATTTCTTGGGTCACCTCCATGTTTCGTTATAAAAATGTTCCCCGTGATTAATAATGTGTAACTGTTGGTTTACTCGCCCTGTAATCTGGGGAGAATAGATTCGCCCCCATTTCTCTATGTTTTATGTTACTTTGTGTCATTAATTCTCCGGCGCCGACCAGGGTAAGAGGATTTATTTGCCAAGTTTTGTGCAAGCTCGCCTGTTGACCAACAAGAAAGTCTTAAGAAAGTCCACTCGAGCATCGCTAGATAAGACAGTTGGGGTCCATTGTTTGGAAGTGTCATTGAGTGGAGAGGAACTTCAACCATCACTCCAGTAGACACGGATATCACTATCATTGAATTCCGATAAGTTTTATTAAGTTGGTGTCACGTTTGAATTGAAAACTTTTTTTTTTATAAATGCCAGTACTTACAAAATTAATTATTTTATCTTATAGAACGCTCTTTTTCAATAAAGAACATCAAAAGTTCACAAGATTGAGAAACCTCACATCAAAAGCTCACAAATATCTGGATCAAAAGCGCACCTAGACTTTGTATCAAAAGCACGTAGGGAAAAAACAACCGCATGACGTAGCAACTGGAAATCTGTATTGTAAACAACCCACTTACTCTTTACAATAACTACAATAAAATAATAAATTACAGGTTAGGTTAGGCTAGGTTAGGTCAGGTCATTTAAGATACAGACACAATACAACTCAAATCTAAATAACGATGTGTAGAACCAACAAGCGGTGTTGCCATATGGGTCTTACAGACAACAAACAATGCTGCGCTTTTTTTCCACCTACCTTTTGCGCTACCGATATATTTCAAAGCAGGAACGCAAATTCTCCATGTGCCCTTTCATTACATATTTTTCGAATATAAATCTTGTTCTTTTTTACTGTTTGTTTGCGATGCATCTTAATAATCGTATATGTTAATTATTCTTTAATCACATAAGGTAGTGATGAGATGCGTAGATTTTAACTAATAATATTTACCCGAGTTTTCGTAGAGGTAGAGTTGTAAACTATTTAGTGAAACACACCCTCTCTGTACATTGACAGGATTCAAACACTGATATTCCCATAGCCACAAATCGTACTAGGTGAGCTTGATATTTAATCCACGTGTACAGTAATTAGGGTTTCAGTTTTAATTAATTGTTTTGCACTAAAATAGATAACTTTGTGCATTAAATATTCAAATAATTGTTTTCGAGAAAAGAATAGTATTTAGAATTCCAAATTGCATAAATAAATATATATATAATAAATATATATTATATATTTATGTTATATATAAAATAAATAAATATATAGATATGTATTATATATTTATATTATATATAAATTTATATTATATATAGTATATAATAATAAATTGTCTTGTCCAACATCGTTGAATAAATTTGTATATTACTTTCAAGGTTTCACTTTAGGTAGACGAAAGTAATATATGACTAGAATTTTAAATATTTGTGTATCGAAAATATGAATCACCTGGAAAATAAAAGAAATTAGCATTCATCTTCTTCTCAAATATGGGTAATTTCTAAATTAAATATTTATCCTGGGGATTTTGTTATAATTTGGTTAGTCTATTAAGATATACATAAACATTAGTTAGACTAACATCTTAAATATATTTTATATTGTATGTTACTTTATATAATAGAGCATAGTTTGTAAGTCAACACTGAAGTTAGGCCTAGTTACACTACAGTAGGTTTAATACACGATAATAGGTATTTAACCACTATAAAATATTAATACTACTTTCATAGTGTCATACGTTAAATCACATGACCTGCAGATGTGATTGTTGACAGATTGAATCAATACTAATAAGTTTTTTTAAGTATGACATATTACAACATGTTGGGCTATCCACATAGTTACACTAATGGAGTAGGCATGGATAGGGTATATTTCAAAGGAAACATACCCTCATTTGCTTTTAGGAAGAATGTAAAATTCATATTCCCGTTACTAACAGCCCAGGATATTGCGTAATTACGTCTTAGACCACTCTACCACTGATGTGGGGCCCAATAAAAGAATACTAATAAAAGTAACTATATTAATCATTCAGTAAAAAAAGAAATCTGAAGCTACCCTCCTTCTATTATCTCACTATATTATAGGTAATCTATAAATTTCTGTTAGAGGAGAAAAAATTATTCTAGATTTAACTATTGAAAAACTTTCTGATATTTGGTAGTCCTGTGATTAGTTTGTTTGTGTGTATGCTGCTTCACATTAGTCACATATTTAGAATGATGAAGTAAAATAAGAATGTAAAATTTGAGGGGGAAATATACTTGTATTTGCGTTAAGGCAGAGTGGAAAAAATTTATAATAAACCACCCTGATTTTTTTTATCACCACCTCTTACTACATGTTTAGGTTGGACGCATCTTTTATATATATATATATATATATATACATATAAGTATCGCATCTTATTACCCGTTCGTATGTATGATTATGTAATAATTACTCTAATAGTGTTAGGGATTAGAAAGGTTATATTTAGAGGAAGTTTACCTACAGTTAAATGGAGGGAGTGAGGAAAACCCTTTTAGAAAAACCCACCTTAGTAAAACCGACCGAGATTTGAACATTGATCCCTCCGTCATAGGCAGTCTAGTCTACTATTAGAGTAGCGCATAAATCCACGCGACAACCGAATCGGGTCATTAGAAGTACTCTAATTAAGTAGGTATGAGGAAGAAAATACTTCAAAGGTAATCTACCCACAGTAGACCCATGGCTTCTTTGGTGCTGACTGACAGCTCACTAGCTGACTTCTGACAGTCAACATTTAGGTATATACCTACATTTTGACTGTCAGAAGTGACAGCTGCTAAACACGTGTTTTTGGAGATCATCTGTTTCAGCGTAGGGATACGTAATTTGGTCTGGTAACTTTTTAAAGCTGTCAGAAGTCAGCTGTGAGCTATCAGTCAGCACCAAAGAAGCCATGGGGCTACTGTACACTTTCGTGGGAGAATAATGATAAACCCTTTTGGAAAAAAATCACCCTTGGTAGTTCCAACCAGGATTCTAACCCCAATCTACCCATTTTCATCATGCCAGTCTAACACGAGAGTGACACCTTATACCATTCGGTCAAAAAGGCGGGTACCCTGAGTACTCCCAAACATTTTTCAAGCCTCGACCTTCTCGTCACTTGCAGACCCAACAATACGAGATTGATGCATTAGTCCTCGTGTCCACCAATGCAGGTCTTATGATTGTTACATAGTTACCTAATAATTAGTCATTAATTTCACTTTAGGATAAATTTCCTGCTCTCGGTATAAGATTATAACTCATGTTTACAATCACCAACTTTCCACTTAGTAGACAGAATGTATTCATCAACAAAACATAAAGAGTAAATTTGAAGAGAATTTTCAAACTTAATTGAAAATGGGTACAATCTAGAAATGTAATATTCATGTTATTCTCCACGTGAAAGGTTAAACAGCTTCATTCAAACTTGTAACTGTGGACAAAGGATGATCGCTAGTGTGTGCTACGGAAAGGTCACAGACTTTATAGATTGTATGTGTGTTGTAGGCCATGAGAAAAAAAAAAGAGCCTTCCTATCGCAGTTTCATTCTTTCTTTCGCGTAAAGGTCTTGATTTATGTGTGTTTTTTGAAAGGTTGGAAAGAAATGGGGGGTGGTATTAGCTATATTGTGGGAAATATCGACCTTGTGCACTGTATGGTTGACATGAGAAAATACAGAAATAATGGACCCCGTGGGTATGAGCTACTGATGTGCTTTTTCATGTTTCTATATCATGGCAGAAATCTTCGAGGGTTTGTTGTGTCCAGGAACAGTTGTATATTGAGTTTATTATCTGAGTTACACTGATTGTATGTACAGTAAATGACTATGTTAACAATAGAAACGTCTAAATATATGCACATTTTTGTTTAACATGTAGCTTATAAAATGTTAGAAGCAACAGTCTTGTAAATTAAAACTGAGCCTGGCTTTTTTTTTACTTCTTTTTTTTTTAACACCTCAACTTACTACCCATTCATGCTATACGCTTATGTAATAATTGCTCATATGAACCAGGGATGAGAAAGGATGAAGTTATAGGAAGTGTATCCGCATTTATTTGGAGAGATAGTGGGAAACCATTTAGCAAAAACCACCATCAACATACTCAACCGGGATCGAACCACGGTCTCCCAATCAATGACAGTCTAGTCTATTGGGAGATTAGTGTCTTATACCATACGGCCACCGAAGATGGTTTGTTTTAATTATTTTTTTATGTAAACATTCCCACAAATGAATTAAATACACCAAACATTATTTTCAATTTAAAATAATTTGCAATTGATTACTTTTGTATTGTTATTTTTACATTATTATTTTAATTTATCAAAGCTGAGTAAATAATCAAGAGAAAAAATATGAAAGTAATCACGAGACTTACTGAATAATAAACTTTTTTTCATGTAACTTATTAATAATGCAGGGTGGACTAACGGCGCTCCTTAGTAACAAGGTTTAAGCTATTAATATAATTAATATGATATATTCATGGTGAGTTCAACATTTAATTCAAAACGTATTATTCCATATCTAACCTTAAAGATATTTTTTTAAATTTTCTCTTTGAATAATATCTCAAACGCACTAATTTTGTCAACAATGACAGCCAATCTTCTAGTGATATGTCATATGTGTGAATGAATAATAATAGCTTATTTAATAGTCTTTCAAATCTATTTTAAAAGTTCTAGTTTATCGTGAATAAAATATTATTAGGTATTTATCCCACATTGGTGGGCACGTGGTCTAGGTCAAGTTCTTGTGGTTGGGTTGAGATCTTGGTTATAATCCTGGCTGTGTTTACTAAGGGTTTTTTTCTAAAAAAATGTTTCACTATCTCCCCATTCAATAATGTTTTAGTGGCAATTGGGTGACCTCGTGGTCTAAGGGTAAGGTGTCAGACTTCTGTGCTGAGGGTCCGGGATTCAATCCTCAATCCCGGCACAGATTTATCTGATTGCCAAACCCTCCCTCCACCTCTGACAAAACAACTTGTGAATGTGGGAAATGCCAGGCCTCTACCGTGGTTCGGATTCCACGTTAAACTGTAGGTCCTCCATTTCATCTCACAATCACCCTACCATTACACATTAGCGTAAGTGCGTCTAACCCGAACGGGTACTAAGACGCGGTGCTAATAATAATAATTTTAGTGGCAAGAGAAAGTTTACCACATTAATAAGATTAATATTACTGGACATCACCCCTATCGATGGACACGTCTATTAAAGGTCAGTTATCTGATTACCAAACCCTTCCTTCACCTCTGACAAGACATCTTGTGAATGTGGG
>CABFOV010004910.1:7593-34326 GCA_902141375.1 Timema poppense | reverse complement strand
TTCGGGTTATACGCACTTACGCTAATGTGTAATGGTAGGGTGATTGTGAAATGAAATGAAGGACCTACAGTTTAACATGGAATCCGAACCACGGTGGAGGCCTGGCATTCCTCACATTCATAAGATGTCTTGTCAGAGGTGAAGGAAAGGTTTGGTAATTAGATAAATCTTTGCCGGGACCGAGGATCGAACCCCGGCCGCCAGCATAGAAGTCTGACACCTTACCCCTAGACCACCAGGTCACCTTGGAATAATCGTTTGTAATTAAATTAGAAACTATTTTAATACGAGATCTCTGACACCTTAGCTTGGTCTGTAACGTGTCTGTCTACTGAGCTAAGCGTCCCGGGGTTGATTTCTGGCATGGTCGTAAAATGTATCATTGGTGAAATGTGTATTTACCCTTTCACAGTGATAAAATAACCGCTGGCGGATGGTTTCTTTGTATGTTCTAGAGTTAATTTAATTTATAATCCATGTGCTGATACAATCAACCTGTTCAGAAATTTCACGTTAAATACCTCAAATAAACACACACAAAACGGGGGGAGGGGGGGGGGAATACGAGTTCTTGTGTCAAAGATGATGCACCGACTAAACTAAACTGGCAGTTGATGACGTGTTAAACAACTGGTATTCATGCGCTTGTGTTTACAAAAAATAATTGTCTTGAGGAACGTGTAGAAATATTCAGTTACTTGAAGCTATCAGAAACGCAACCAAGGTTAAAGCAATACTAACAATATTACACCCAACCGGGATTCTAACTCCGACTTTCCCACATCTCTGTACACCAATAAAATAAAATGGGCAAAGTTCCAAAATTAAGAATCTTAGCTCACAGACAGATGGTGAATAAAATCAATTACATCAGAATTATTTCAGCTGCTTTCCTTGGACTCTATTCCCAACATTTCTTTACCAAATGACACTAAGCTACATAAACACCAAAATATTGTTTTTAACTTCTCGTACATACTAAGTATAAATAATGTAGTGTAATAGTGGAAAAACATATATTGAGATTTGATTTTTTTTAATGTACTTTTTATTGCCACGAATTCTATTTTTTTTTTTCAGTTATGTTATATAAATATGTGCACAATTCTATAAAATCCAAACAGTTTATTCATTTTTTACTGAATGTGGTATTTAAACATACCCCATGCTTTATTAGTACGTTATGAATATGTAGGCCTAAACATCAAATTTATTACCTTCTTCTCACAATAGACTGGCCTGCCGATGACGGGTAGATCGTGGCTCTAATCCTGGTAGATGTGTAGTGAGGGTGGTTTTTCCATAAGTGTTTTTCCACTCTCCTTCCATGTAAATATGAGTATATTTCCTCCAAGTTCAACCTTCCTCAACCCTAGCACATTAGTGTAATTATTATGTACGTGTATATCCCGAACGGGTAGTAAGACGTGGTGATAAAAAAAACTCATAAAATATAAGGTTTATTTCCTTGAAACAAACAAAAGATACATTTATTTTCTTAAAAAGAGATCAAAAAACATTCCGTTATATTAACTTATTTATAGAGGGCATAGTACATATAATATAAACATGTATAGGTAAAATTCAGCCCACTATAACACCGGAGGGGGGGTATGGGGCGGGAATATGTTTGCTAATTTATTAAAACGTGCAATGCTTTAGACCTTTTTCTTAATATTTGATATATATTTATTATAAGAAGCTAAAGTTAATCTACTAACAACAAAAACATATCGATATAAATTAGATGTTTTGTTGAATATATATTTGACAATGATTTAATGTTTTACAATACGTAATGACATTTTATGTGAAACGAACGAATAAAGGTCTATTAGATTGAAATGCCCATTCTAATACAAGACCTAATGAAACATTTAGGCTTGGTTTACCGCCTTTTACTTGTCTTTTCTAACCTAAAAAATGCTACATTTGATTAATGGGAACGTCCACGTGTGCAAGACTAAACTAATTGCGGCACATTGATGACGCAATGTCAACAATCCCCCATACATCTTCCTGGTCTTCAGTCAACGACACATCAGTTCGGTGGAAGTGTTCCAATATCTGTCCTCTCGGTATTGGACTGTGGTATTGGCACTCGTCTCGTCTGGCCTCGGGACACAACTAGCTGTTGGGATCTTGGAGCGGGGGCCAGATTGGGGCTCAGGTTCAGGTAGACATTGTGAGATGGGGACACTTGAACCTGAGATTATGGTAGTCACTGTGAGATGGGAACAATTGAACCTGAGATTATGGTAGTCACTGTGAGATGGAGATATTTGGACCTGAGATTATGGTAGTCACTGTGAGATTGAGACAATTGAACCTGAAATTATGGTAGTCACTGTGAGATGGAGATAATTGAACCTGAGATTATGGTAGTCACTGTGAGATGAGGAAAATTGGACCTGAGATTATGGTAGTCACTGTGAAATGAGGAAAATTGGACCTGAGGTGGAAAAAATTGAACCTGAGATTATGGTAGTCACTGTGAGATGGAGATAACTGAACCTGAGATTATGGTAGACACTATGAGATGGAGACAACTTGAATATAGAGTTCAGGTAGACACTGGGAGCTATGATCAAAGTAACCTAATATAGCAATTAGCCATCTTAACCAACATTTGGCCAGTCTTCAAGCAACTAGCACACTAAACCAGTTAGCCCAAACAGTTTATTACTGGCATTTGGTTTAAATATAACAGAGAGATCAGGGCTCAAATCTCGGTCGCGTGTAGTGAGGGTTTTCCCTAAATGGTTTACCACTCTCCCTACAAGCAAATGCGGATGCACTTCCTCTAAATTCAACCTTCCTTATCACCAAATAATTAGTGTAATTATTGCATATGTGAATAAACTGAACCGCTACTAATACGTGGTCGTAAAAAAAGTTTAAACAACTAGATCTAAAAGTTGTATGGTGGGTTTTTTCTTTTTTCGATTGTAATACTTAGTTATAGTGTAATGGAAATATAAATGTTCACATGGACATGCTCGCTATCTTGGCAGGGGCGGCCCTAGCAAGTTTTTAAGGTGGTGCTAGATATCATTTTACCGCCCCCCCCCCTCCCATATTCATTTATTACATGTTTATATATTAATAACTCAGACTTCCGAAAGATTATTATAGCAGTAGTGTAGTATAAATGAGAAATAATAAAGTTAAATAGGAGCAATATTCATTTGAAAAGGTTTATTTAAGCTACGATGGCACAAACAACGTCCACATCCCTCATATATTAAATTTACATCGTAAATTAATTCAAATGTGAAAAAGAAATAAAAAAATTTAACTCAAAAGCCTAGATTAACACCTTCCTTGCTTTTGCACTTGCAAATTTTTTAATTAAATCAGAATGATTCAAATCCTGGGTAATACCATTTTCTATAGACAAAATTGCAAGATCTGATAGTCTATCCTGACACATGGTTGAACTTAAATAAGTTTTATTAAGTTTTAATTTACTGAAACTTCGTTCTACTTTAGCGACAGTGACAGATATGGTTATCAAAATTCGAAGTGCTGTCCACACGTTCGGGAATATATCCTGCAAACCATTTTGTTTAATAAGTCGAAGAACGTATATTGGTTCTGCTGATTCAAGCTCTTTCAACAATGGATTCAAGTCTAAAAGTTCCTCAACCAATTCACTAACAGCTATGACACATTTTCCCCCCATCGGTATTTATGAACTTTAGGCAAGTTATAAATGTACATATTGATCTCAACCCGTTAACATTTCTACAACGTTGAGTGTGAATTTCACGCGTTATGTGTATACCTTTGAAACGCAGCTATAGTACACATATCTACGTATGTCGGGTGAGCAAAATGCGAAATCGAATAATAAAGTTGACTTATCTTTGATTAAGTTTCAAATGTTTTTTGTTGGACTTGACACGTACCTAGGTGATTCTCTTTGCTTTCCTTTGTTTTCTTTCAATAAAAAGTTATTTGCCTCCATAAATAATAATAGAAAGTAATACTTTAATTTTTGTTTAATACTAAGATCTTATAACTATTATCACATTTGAATAATTTGGTAATTTTTTAATAGCTTCATTTTCTTCTTTGTTTGAAATTGATTGCATAATTAAAATGAAAGAAATACTATAAATAAGTTATAATATTACCAACATTACTAACATGATAAAAAAAAATCTAAATTTTTTAAAGAATTATTTAAAAAGCAGTTATGTCGTCTCTTTTTTTAATCCTTACCTTTTATTATTAATAAAATCTACAACTTTCAATCAGCTACTATTATTTTGCAATCACCAAGTATTTAATTTTAATTACTATTTAAACAAATTAATTATGAATGACAAAAGTTTTTTCACTGTTGTGTTTAAATAATAAATAAAAACCAACCTGGGTTGTGTGGTTATTAAGCTCTTGCGTTTATGAACTCTTCTTAATGATTTTTAGATTCTTAAAATAAAATGTGAACAGCAAGCTGGGTTGTTAGTTATACAACTTATTTTGATGGGTAGGATTAAGTGGTATTTAGGTGCTTAGATTTTATTTTTTGCGCAGACGATCTGTCGTTACATTTTCGGTGCCCTTACCCCCTCCCCCTATGACGGCGCCGTTCGCACCACCCTAGGGCCGCCCCTGTATCTTTTATAGATAGTAAGAAAGGCTAATTACAAATCAAGGGATCCTTAGCTCGATTCCACGTTTCTTTTCCTTGAAAATTAAACTATTTGTTTGTGAGAACTTTTTCGTGTCCACATAGTACAATTGCTGGTGCTATGCTAAGTTACCTTTGAGTCACGTGATTTTATAGCCATGTGTTTATAAATTA
This sequence comes from Timema poppense, assembly GCA_902141375.1. Lineage (NCBI taxonomy): Eukaryota > Metazoa > Arthropoda > Insecta > Phasmatodea > Timematidae > Timema > Timema poppense. The sequence goes on along the minus strand of CABFOV010004910.1, from coordinate 29,513 downwards.
TATGTTCTATGTATTATTAACTTATTGTTATTATTATGATATATTTATGTGAGGTTGCGCCAATCACGTCTCACGAGTCATTCAGGTTATACGCATGTATATATACATATAAATTGGGCTAATGAGTTAAGAGTGAGGATAGTACCTGTTAGTTGAAAGTTATTCTAATTTTCGTGGAGGTAAATTAAGGAACCATAAAAAAAACTCAGTAGACCCAGCTGGTATAAGAATCCCAACGTACCTATCCCCAACAAACTACATTAAATCTCTTGTGAAAGTTAAATAAATACTTTTGTAATGTTGTTGTTAAACGTTTGAAATATTTGAACTCGTTCTCTAAGTTAATAACTAGGTTTAACTTGGAAGAGATATTTTAAAAAGATCAACAAATTAATGTTTCATGCAAAAAGGGGCTTATTTTTGGAGTAACATCTGTGCCACTGCTCAGATAATCTGACGAAACTGGTGAACAGCCGTTTCACAAAAAAGATAGTTTATTTTGTTCGACATTGAATGAACGTCTATAAAGTTGGCCGCCAACTCAGTAGTAAAAAAATAATGTTGATTTTTGTCTAGAATACATCATGCTGAAGCTGAACTTAGCATGCAGCTAAGTTTTAAAATACAACTACAATATTTATTTGTTTGTTTTTTAAATTAATATTTGTATGATGCTAATTTTTTTTATTTGTTGCTTCGTTTGGCGTGTCATAATAATAAATTAATCTGTGTATGTATTTATGGCATTAAGAACTCAGAAAGTGAATTGCCACGCTTAAAAAGATTGTGCTACCTATCTCTATCTTTAGCTAGTTATATCCAGTCCACCTCATCACACCTATCTCGTTCAGGTGTATTCTAATATTATCTTCCAATCTGCGTTTATATCTTCCATTTAGGTTTTCCAGTTAATACTTCGAACATGGTTCTAGTTTCTTCCTAACCTAACATTGTATTTGTGTGACATTTATTCATGTCTACCCTGTCATCACCATACCTTCCTAACACAATCTCTGAATTCTCTATTTAGGTATCCACCCATCCAGTCAGATCTCCTAAAATGATAATTCTTTGACCCAGTTCTTATGCATGCAATACTTCATCGTGTTCTTTCCAAAACTCCATTCTCACAATCTCGTCTTCACCCTCCACCGGAGCATATAACCAGTAACCAACATAATTCTACGAATGCCTATTTTCATATCTACTCATAGAAGTGTAGATGACACCAACGCATAACTTCTAACAAACAACTTGTCGCGCTTATGACTACACCTACTCCCTGACTTACCCTTACCCAACAATCCACACCTGACCACAATGCCAGGCTACCATCACTCGTCATCAAAAATATATTTCCCCCTTAACTTGGTTTCACAAACACACAGAATATCAATTTTTCTTACAACAGTTTCCTCTAACAGTTCATTTTTTATTTTATTTTTACCCCACACTCCTCTCACATCGCACGTTCCATCAGTCCATGTTCTCGTCAACTTGTCAACAGATGGACCCTTCAGTTTTAACCTCAGCTTCCCATCCGAGGTTAATATTGTACAGATTATTTTATCAATCAGTCTACTAGCCTGGGTCGTACCCGCGCCCGTCATAGTATTCGCTGTTTACGGTAAGGATTCTGTACCGTTACTTAGATAGTTTTAAAATGGAATATTTCCCACGTGTCATAACGACACCTTTAGAAGATACCATTAATAAACACCACCTAGGAAACATTGGCAAACGGTCACCATATTTATCATGCAGCAGTCAAAATTACCAGCTTATCTCTAAAGTAGCATATTATATCGATCATGTCCGTTGCCGTATGAATATATGAAAATACATTAGTTTTAACCCTCTGTCCTACTACCTGCTCAGGTTATACGTATATTCCATTCACGGTAGGAATTACTCTCTGAAAGGTGTTTTTTCCTACCAATATCCTACTATATAGTAGATTTATGGTAGGGAAAAAGGCCTTTCAGAAAACAATTCCTACCGTGAATGGAATAGATATGTACAACCAATGCAAAAGTGTTAGGGATGAGTAAGGTTGAATTTAGAGGAAGTATACCCGCATTTGTGTTGAGAAGGAGTGTAAAACTATTCAGGAAAAGCCACCCGACCGGGATTCAATCCCCGATCTCCCTTTCATCGGCAATCTAGTAATTTCAAGAGTGACGCCTTAGACCGTGCGGCCATTGAATCAAGTTGTATGAAAGTAAATCTAGTGTGTGTTTTCTCTGTCAGACAAGTGCCAAATAACAGTAGGTTGACTGTGTGGCATGTTCACTCGAGTTAATATCACGGTTGATGTCACCCTAAGTTCATAATTGTCGAACTTTAGTTTCAGGATTGTCTTCTGCGCAACAGAAGCATCTGTTTCGAATAATGAACTGCACCGGATTATTCTGTGTGTGTTGTCTGCTGGTTTTAGTTAGTTGACAGGCATTTTGAGATGAAGGAGCTAACACTTAACTCTATGAATATATCATGAAGAGGGTAGTGATTAATGAATATCGCCTCTTTAGTTTGTTTTTTTTGTTTTTGTTTTTTCCAAGGAGACTACATCCCGTATTCGTTAACGTAACAGGAGGAGACTTTAAGATCAATTTATTATTTGGGGTGTGGGTGAAGGAGTATAGTAGATTCACAGTAGTTTGAACCTTTTAGAATAAAAAACATAAAATTAAATTATTATGGCTCGTCCATAAACATTCGTACTCGTTTGTCGGACGCGAGATCGAAAGACACGTTTTATCTCTTTACTTCTTATTTATTTACCACCGCGTCTTACTACCCATTCGGTTTATACGCTTAAGTACTAATTACGTTAATGGATTAGGAATTGGGTAGGTTTAATTTAGAGGAAGTGAACCCGCATTTGCGTGGAGGGAGAGTGTAAAACCATTTAAGAACACCCCCCCCCNAGTTCACCCGACCGAGATTCTAACCTCGATCTCCCCGTCTTTGGCAGTCGAACTCAACACGACAAGCGCGTTAGCTAGCTACGCCACCGAGGCGGGTTCTTTTCTTCTTCAACAGGGAATTACTACAAGGAAATATCTAAATACATAATTTTAAACTAATAGGAACTCAGAATAGACATATATGAAAAATGTAGTGTTTAATTGTGCTTTTTTTTTGTGCTACTTGTTTTTGTTTTGTTTTTGTGCTAAGTGTCCTTCCCGTTCGGGCTAATCGCTTTGGATTATGGATGATTAAGGTATATTATTTATTTTTAGCACCTAGTCTTACTACCTGTTCAGGCTAAACTTATACGTACTAACTACACTAATGTGTTAGGGATAACAAATATTGAATTTAGAGACAGTGTACCCGCATTTGCGTTGAGGTAAAATGGAAAACTATTTATAAAAAAATCAACCTCAGTACACCTGACCAGTATTCAATCCCCAATCTCACTGTTATCGGCAGTCTCTATATTGCTAGAGTGATACCCTAGACCATGCGTCCACCGAAGTGGCTATTTAGGTATATTAGCTTAGCGCGTAAGTACTAGTTACGCTAACGGATTAGGAATTGGGAAGGTTGAATTTAAAGGAAGTGAACCCACATTTGCGTGGAGGGAGAGTGGAAAACATTTAGAAAAAACCACCCCAGTTCACCCAAGGCGGGTTATTAAGGTATAATTTGGGTAAAATGCACCTAGATTTGCCTAAATGGAGAGTGCGTAATGAATTAGAATAAGTCAACCTTGAGTATACCTGATATAGAATTTGAGCCTTGATATTTACGTAACCGGAAGTCCAGTCTATTTTGAGATCTATATCATGTGAACACAGTAGCAGATAGTATTGTGGTCCTCCTAAATTTGTTTATATTTGGATGAATGCAAACGAACGTAAGTAGAGTCCGATTTAAATAAGAAGAAACTTATTGGATTGTTAAAAAATGTACCAAAACAAGTTTAATATACTGTATTTATATGAAGTAATGTGAACTGCTGATACCACTTTTGATAGATTACTGTATACATACCTAAAATTTTATAATAAAAAAGTAAAATGATATAATAAATTATTACCTGGATAGCACAGGGGTAGCTAACGGTCCTGGGTTTGATTCTAGTGTCCAGGTGTAATTTTTGAAAATTTACGAATAGGATCAATTGATCTATTTTACTGATGACGGTTAAGTCGAGGTTTGAATCCCCGCTGGATGTACTGAGGGTATTTTTATTTCTAAATAGTTTCCCACTCTCCCTTCACGCATTTTGGCTACATTCCCTCTATTCTATCTTCTTCATCTCTATACCACCAGCGTAATTAAGATGTGTGGAACCCGGGCGTAGCACTACGCGGTGGAAAACAAATCATAATATTGGTTCAATGCGTGAAGTTCAGAGAAATGGCCTAGCAAAGGGATTACACATCTTTTCAAGGTGTGGATGCGGTTTCTTATCGTTAAAACTTCCCCCTCCTCTTTGCATACCCTTCTATTAGCTTATATTAACGCTGATAGTCAGTACTAACATTAGAGTGTAAAACTACATACAAAATAAGCTCGCACAACGCTGTGAATCTATTATTTAAAATAAAAAAAATTGCACTTATGAAATGCCAAGATCCTTAAAACACACATTTTTTATTCTTATCTACACACACATATTTAGGATTAATTTTTCTTATATTAATATATAGGTCGAGTTTAGTAGGTAATAAATTTATATAGTTGATGCAACTCTTCTTCCCACTTTTATGTTTGTCTGAAATTTAGGGTTCATACTTTATATTTACTTAGGGGTGAAAAAAATTGCGTTGAAATTACAAGCTGTGTATCAGCTTATTAGGAACTTCAGAGATTTTGTTTAGAGGGGCCTTTGACAAAATTGTGTTGCTAGTCATAAGTCGAAGTATCGCAACCATGTATCTACGAATCCACGTGAGTCAAATCCGTAAGTCAAGAACTTACTGTATTGTACGTGGTTCTCCTCAGAATGTACCACTAACTCTATAATATCACTAAGCCACGTCTTGAATTCAGTGCTACAAGTAATTGTGCCATCAACTCCGAGACCAAAGTGAACCTTTGCGTTCAGCTCAGATGTTGTATACGCTCTTATGAGAGGTCAACAATGAGAGTCTCTCTTATCACTTAATAGTTCTATAAAATACTTCTACTGATCATAATATATTCAAATGTGGAATTTCTTTATATATAAAATTGGAGTTGTAATCTAACATACTTATTACATCATTTTACGAAAAAATTAAACGGATTAGTTGCATTATTTTACAAAAATAATTTTCAGACAAATTTTATCTAGTAAATAAAATACCGTTCTCTTCGTTTCATAGTTATCATTATTGTTTTTTTGTAAACATTAAAATCCTACGCAATCTTTTAAATACTAATTCCTTTATTTTAAATTAAAATTAAATCATAATTAAAACCACCCAATCATGAGTAACCTCGCCCACTAGTTTTCTTCTCAAATGTGTACTCGTGATCATACATTTGTTCTGGACATATATTTTATTTGGCGCAGTAAATTATTATCACTTCATGTTGCTATTTAACTCGGTCTTAATACAATATAATAACGCACTTAATATATTTTAAAATATCATCATACAGGGTCACACCCGCATCGGTGACCACGTGATCTAAGGTGTCACTCTTGGCACACTCTTGTATTGTAGACTCAAATAAAGATTTAAAACTATTGAAAGATAACAAATTAGACGGCAAAAGTAAGTCATTTAACTGGGCATATTTGAGCTAGTTCACCAAAGTAGCAACGAATTATCAACGAAATATGGCACTAAATGATCAGATAAGAAATCTCAAAAACCTTGCCGCAAATATTGAACTCCTTATTGAGTTTCTCCGACAGATATACACTAACTCCTAGTGACAAGATCATGAAGTTCCTAAAGTAGTAAGGGATTTGGAAGTATTTCTAAGTTGGGTCCCAGGCTCTAATAACCCTATATGTATGTTTGACTTGATTAAAACCCATTATTTTCAAAACTGAATATTCGTAGGCGTGTTATTGCCTAATATTGAACACACACTCGCAATAAAAAAACTCTCTTTAAAAAAAAGCTTGCGTTATTGTGCAATTTGAGACCTCAGTTATCACTGTCCTTTTTTAAAAAAAAGAGTTTCTAAAATTGCTTGAACGCAATTTTGTCATCTTCGCACGCTAGGACCCCATTATTCAAATTGATAGACGTTAAATTACCCTACATCAAAGTTTAAAATGCGAACAATTCGTTACATAATAAAAATAGATGCCAATTTTGCCATCCTTCTTCAACGTCATTAGGTTTCGACAGTTTTTTTTATGAAGTCTCGTTTAAGAAATGACTTCAGAGCTTGATTGCCGTGCGTGTCGCTTGAAACTTTTTTTTGTTTGTTTGTTTTAAGGACGCCGTTTGTTTTTGTTTAATGTTGGGTGGATCTTTTCATCAAAGGAAAGGAGCAAATTTGTTGATGTAAAGAGCCACTTAGATAATTAATTCATTATCAGGCGCTATAAAGAACCTCCTGGTGATTTATTATGATAGCCAGAATCCATTTAGGTCCCTCAATGGTCCACACCAGGTTAAGCCCCACCTTCCCCCGAATTAGGGCCACATAGCTCTTGGGGAAATGACCGGAAGCCATACATGAAATGTATAGGACTTAATAAGCCAATATGATAAAAACATGAGTGAATAATTATTTAATTTTAACAAATTTAACATACATACAAGAAACAATACGATGCAGACGTACCCATGCCGTTTTGCTGGCCGATTATTACGTTATTTAAGTTATGTGAACTTACTTCTGATTCTGTTAAGATTTTGTACAAATTTTTAAAAAATTTGACAATTTTATAAGATTTATGCAAATAAGCTCTAAATAAGTCAGTTGCGTGAGCCTAATTGATTTCTTATTTCTACAATTTGAGCAGGTGGGCTCACAGAACGATTGGGAGGGACATGGGTTGCACATGCTTGATCTACATTGAGCGGTATGAATTTTGAGGTAATTTTCTAACCAGATTATTGGGGTTTCACCCTTAGATATCTCTGTACAGTACAGTAAAACCTTGATAATACAAACCTCGATAATCCGTACTATGGCTACGTTGTTGTATTTTTCACTTATTACTTACATCTGCAGATCCGAAAGTTGAGCGGTGAGTGGTAGTACAGGGGCATTGGATCACTACAACCTACAGTAGACCCATGGCTTCTTTAGTGCTGACTGACAGCTCACAGCTAATAGCTTTGGAAAAGTTACCCGACCAAATTATATATCCCTACGCCGAACTATATGATCTATAAAAACATATGTTTAGCAGCTGTCACTTCTGACAGTCAAAATGTAGGTATATACCTAAATGTTGACTGCCAGAAGTCAGCTGTGAGCTGTCAGTCTGCACCAAAGAAGCCACGGGGCTAATGTCTGTTCAATCGTTCCAGGTCTGACCATACTGTGAAATCTTAAACTGTGTTGTGTATTTTTTTTTAGTAACTCCTTTAATCTTACAGTGTATGTTTTATTTATTTTACTGTGTGTAGATATAGCATATGTGATTAATTGTGATTATGGCACTCAATAAACCTGCCACGGGGAAATTTTGTAATTAGCATGGTGTTCAATCTAATCCTACAAACACTTAACGTTTCTCTGCTGAATGTACAGCATTTAATTATTTTTTTAAATATCGTTCGTTAGTCCAAATTATCTCCCACCAGATTATAGAAGTTTTACCATACCAGAATAGTAATCTGTTTGTCAGACACTGGCCGAATAGTTTGGGGTTAAAATCCCCAACTGTGGATAATTTTATTTTTTCTACTTATTCGTTCTTCAGAAATGTTTTGATGTATCTCACTGTCCTTTTCATGTACCCTCAGGTTATGTAGTTTAAGTTATTCTTAGTGAGTGCTGACTTAAGTGTATATTATTAAACATATAAGCTAGTTGAAATACCCTCATATTTTAAGCAGATGTTTTTTTATACATTTTAAATTACAAAATCATTATGATAATCTGGTTTGAAATTGTATTAAATCAACTAGTTTTGTTATCAAAAATAAAAATAAAAACAACTTTAGGGCATCGATTTGTCGACCAGCGTACGTTACTGGGGGTGGATGTACTGTACTTAATCTAGTGTGCTGTTAAAATAGTTTTAGCTATTTATTAAACTATTTTTTATTGAAGATTGATATTTTTACAGTGATATTAAAATATATTTTTCATAAATATAAATTTTGTAAGAATATCTTCATACAACCTATTATAGATAGAACCTTAGTGAAGCTAAACATAGCAGATATATATAATATCACACTGCTGGGAACATGGTCAAAGGTGTTGGTCTCATCTCTTCTGGTGATGACATCAAGTTTCAAGTCCCAGTTGGCACGCAGGAACTAAATGTCAAGTTCATCTAGTTAGAAGGGGAAGCTAGAATTGGAATCCCTAATGAATGTACTTTGAATTTTCCCTTTAAATGGTTTCCAGCTCTACCTCCATACAAATATTGGTATATTTCCTATATATTCTACCTTCATCACTCTTACTCTCTTTGTAAAAAATAAGCGGATAGCCCAGACAAGTAGTATTTTTTTTATTTGAGGTATTTGTGTATTTTCCCATACCTCCCAAAGTTCTCTTAAATGCCACAATTGACATGGAATTACTTCCCCTCCGAAGGAAGTTGTGATATGGATTTTTAACGCTCAAGAAAAATTCGTCGACCCCGGAAGATTTGAACCCACGAACATCGGGTTCTGAGGCGAGGACTTGACTTCAAGACCACCGAGGTTGACAGACGATTAGTAAGAAACGGTGCAAACGTAATAAATACCGTATGTGTTTTCAATTTTTCTAACGAGGTGTTAATCGACTTAAAAAACTTTCCTCTACCTAGAATTTGACAGATATTGTTTATTATCAAAATGATATAAAATACATAATTATACTTTTATTTGTAGTATTTAACGGACAATTTCTTTTTTCTTTAATTTTACACGACTTACTAACCATCAAAGCACATGTCACAAAGCACCCAACCTTATTGCTAGAAAATTGACAATTTGTTTAAAAGGACCAACTAACGAATCAGATGCCGGTATAAAATATTTTAGTAAGTGACTGTACTCAAACTAAGTGCTCCTATACCTACAGCCACGAGGTACGAGAGCAACTCTGCTAATGTTTTGTCAACATGGCGCATCGACTAAAATATGTATTATTCCCGCCATGTGGGAGGAAGGGGGGGGGGTGACATTCAACGGACCACTTGTGCTGTCCCTAAGACGTGGAGAAGAATAGCGTGTTTGTTTGTTTGTTTGTTTATTCACTGTCCGCGTCGCGACGCATGAGGGGGCGGCGTGTACAACGTTCTACTCAAGGATACGCACGTACGTGAAATATTCATACGCATCTAATTGGATGCAGCACGTGACGACCATCATTCAACCGACCCGCGCAATATTATGCCAAGTACGGTTGAAAGTGACGACCATGTTTGGTTCTTCGTGTGCTTTGCATCTAAATACCTGTCTTGGATATTTCCATAATATAATATTTAGCACCGCGTCTTACTACCCGTTCGGGTTATACGCTTTAAGTACTAATTACTCTAATGGATTAGGAATTGGGTAGGTTGAATTAGAGGAAGTGAACCCGCATTTGCGTGGAGGGAGAGTGGAAAACCATATAGGAAAAACCACCCCCAATTCACCCGACCGAGATACGAACCTCGATCTCCCCGTCCTCAGCAGTCGAGCTCAAAGGAAATCGATGTAAAAATAGTAACTGATACTCTCCCACATAACATATAGAGAAATTAATAATCCTGACTAATCCTATACTATGTTACCTATAATAATATAAATATAATGTATAGGCTCCACTAAAAAAGAAATAACTACTAATAAGGTATTAATAATAATAAAAAGTCATAAAACTAATCTATTGAAATATTACTTTACCCAGTAAATAGTAAATTTGATAAAGATAGTGCAGCTGTATTACAATTACTTAAAAAAACATAATAAATTACACTTGGTATAAATTTTTTAATGTACCAAATTAGTTTAATGGTATACTTATAAATAACACTATTGGACTATTTTTTCACCAAATTACAAACATATATTTTAAATTTCGGAATTCAATTTTATAATTTTTCTTTAAATCAAGTTTAATTCAATAATATTATTCATGACTTTTCATCAAAATTTTCTTGAGGATGGTTTTAAAGCCCGTATTTCCAAAATTTGCTACATTATTGCACCCCTCCCCATTTGTGTGTCAAATTTCATTAAGTTTGTTTTTGTGAACTTTAAAGATACTTATCAAAGTATAGTAAGACGTTTTTATTAGATTGATGTGTAAATCTTCATATCATAAGTATAATACTTATAATTTCGTTCCACGATATTGAAAAATATTTCTCACCCACTACCAAAACTTCCATTCACTTTATATAATATTACGTTGTCATGATTTTAACTGAGAAATAATACCTATTTATAGTGAAAATCTTGGATATTTTAATAATACATTACCCTTCTTAAGTGGCCAAATGGTCTAAGATAGTGATTTTCAATCTTTTTTGGCTCAAGGCACACTATTCTTTGTCGTGATTCCTCACGGCACACTGAATATGCAAGTTGGTAATACTACGGGAGACTTGGACATACGCATGCGCAGAAAGACTTCTCTCAGTTGGACAGGAAATGTGTGTACTCTATTCGGCCACGAATTGAGCTTTTATATAAGAAACGACAAGTTTTCATTAATTCAACTCTTTGATTGTAACCCATTAAATTCCCAGGTTAATATATACCGTATATTAAATCTCTCAAAAAAAAATTATATAATTTATTTGAAAAAATTAAAATTGAATGAAACTACTTTTTATCTTTTTAATCAGCAATAACTTATAGTCGAGAATGTCATAGTACACCCTTTGAGAAATACTGGTCTAAGGCGTCACTTTCTTGTTAGACTGGCCTGCTGATGATGGCTCGAATCCCGGTTTTGTCTAATGAGGGTCGTTTATCCTAAATGATTTCCCACTTTCCTTCCACATAAGTGCGGATGTATTTCCTATAAAATGCTTCCATTCACATCCTTAGCCCATTTGAATAATAATAATAGTAATATGTTGAATTATTCAATACAGGGATCGTTTTGGTATAGTCCACAAATGCAACCCACAAAAAATGTACTCAGTCTATGACCCCTAGCTCTATTATTGCCTAGATACTCCTGATTTTTGAAATAAATAGTAAAGTTCAAGGTCAATTACCTTCTCTGCAAAGAGTAGTTTTGAAGTGGCATTAGAAAAAATATATGAATATTATTAAGATGTCCTGAGATAAAAAGTTGTTTTTATTTACAGAGATGTGAAATGGAACATTTTTCATTTTATAAGATTTTTTATCCCTCCCATAATTTTTTCAACTATTTAAATGGTACAAATGAAACCAAGTTTTAAAGTTAAGGCAGCAGTTTAATTTATTTCAAGGGCGTTTGTACCAAATAAATTATTATATGAACCATAATTTTTAAACTTATATATCGGTGGTTCTATTTATCTCGTCATACTCAAATATAGACTCCAGCACTTGGTGATTTAATTTGTTACTAACGACGGTTTGGCTGTGGACCCGATATGTTAATACGTCACTAATTTTTATCAAAGGCTTTTTTAAAACATCCCCTTGTTCTGTAATTTAATGATCTGATTTTTTTACCATAAAATATTAATGTCAATTAGAGCATTACCTTGTTTCTTTGTGTTTCAGGCGAAGCTGGAAACTAAAGCCCTGAAGGCGAAGAGGCCTGGCTTCACGGATGACCGCTATAATGAGACTTCCTACTACATAGAGAACGGTGAGCCCATTGTCACACACACGAGTGCATAGCCCGGTGTTTGTGTGTATATTACAAGTACTATCACAACTTATGTGCCATTATAGCCATGTCAAGCTTGGAGCTTGCATGTATAGATCAATTTCTAAATAAAGAACATCATTTGATAGTTAAAAATGGGATCAAGACTATATAATTATTCAAAAGAAAAAAAAAATCTACCTCTGATTTAAATCATTATTAATGTGAGAATTGCTAACTAAACTTACTAAATCGCTTAGGACTGGCTGTTATAGGAAGAATCTTTAGCCGAGTGGTCAATAGATAGTTTGTCAATAGATGGTTGGTGAATTCGAATGAACTTTATAGTCTCAGTCCTAGATATACTCTCACGTATTCAAACAACATATATATAATCCGCAGCTTTTACTTTTGATAAATATTATCAATATCTATAAAATAACACTAATAATATGATAAAATATTAACAATATAATCTGCAAAAAAAATTGAACAGGTTGGGGTATTAAGTGTTTTACACATTTAATAACACTATTACTTTATAAATTTAACTTCAAATTAAACTTAGAATAACAACAAAAGATTGACAATTTTCTGCTTATCCTTGATTTATTAAAATATGTTCAAACAATATCCTTAAGATGGCCACCATTACATGCAACACATTATTGAATTATTTCAACACCAACGACAATCCTTTCTTTTAAGTTCTTGAATTGTTCTTGGTTGAGTCGTGTAAATATGACTTTAACATGCCCCACAAGATAAAGTCTGGAGCTGCTAGATCTGATGAGCGTGGTGGCCAGAAGAGGTCCCCAAATCGTGAGACAATATACCCAGGAAACATTTCACTTAGCACCTCGATTGATGTTCGACCTTTTTGATCTCAGATCTGCAACGTAAGGGCGCGGATATCAACAAAATGTTGTTTCATAAAGATAAGACAACGGCCCACACAGCCCAAACATTAATGGAGGGGGTTCACAAAATGCTTCCTGGGCACCTCGTTTCACGATGTGGGGACCTCTACTGGCCACCACGTTCACCAGACTTAACAGCTCCGGACTTTATCTTGTGGGGTATGTTAGAGAGTCGTGTCTACGTGATTAGCCCAAGAACAATTCAAGAAGTTAAAGAAAACGTTGTAGTGAAAGTTGAAACAATTCACCAAGAGACATTGCGCAAAGTCATGTCAAGATTCGACGAGCACATTCAAAATGTATTGCATAAAATGATGGCCAATTTCAGGACATCGATTTTTTTTTAAATGACTGATTCAAGGAAATCTAGAAAATTGTCCATCTTTAGTTGTTATTTTAAGTTTAATTTGAAGCAGTTAGTTGTTAAAACAATAAATATATAGTGTTATGAAATATGTCAACACATTTTATCCCCCCCTGTTGTTCTAAAAAAAATCCTATAAAAATTGGATAGTATACTGACAGTAGTCTCGTAACTTTGGCTTAAACCCTTAATGTAATCTTAATAATAATTGGAGATAAGAGAGTAAAAATAAAAGAATGATCATAAATCAATTAACAGGTACATATAATTTACGTTAGTCAGTGAATGAATATACTATGGCTAGATTTCCTAAGTGAAATAAAAAGTGAGTGAGGTCTCTAAAACCCATCCCTCGAGCTTTATAATTGTACACACAAAAAATACAAAACATCTTAACTTTCACTAGGATGTACTACATACTTCGTGTTTGGATAAGCAGGAAAATTGATATAGGTGATCTTTTGCCTGGGTATGGCAACTATGTGTATTTAAAATGACAACACGCCGTGAAATTAAAAACATAACCACCATTTATACAATTAAGTATAACGGGATAGTATATGAAACAAACCAGGGGCGATCTTCAACAAGCAGTATTACGATTTAAAACAATTTATAAAGTGAAATTAGGTAGCAAAATAAATTTAAACGTATTATGTATGTATTCATAATTAAAAAACTATGAATACATTTTATTGTTTTAATATTCTAGTCACACTCATTTAAAAAAACGTGAGGTGTTCCTTAAATTAATGGCTCCCTTGATGCGTGTTTGTCATTTTGTGTTATTTGTTTTAGAACGTAGCTACAAAGAAACATGTATTAGGACTTGAGCTATTTTTAAACTTTTTCCTTAACAAATCCATTACTCAACCTGCTGTTCTCACAGTCTAAAGCATTAGTTTCATGCTGCATTGGGCTACTGGTTACTAAGAGGCTGAGGTTCGAATCTCGGCTGGATGGACAGGAGGAATTTTCCCGCGTGTGATTACTAAACACTTCATCTAAAGCTTCCTCCCTATCCCTTCTCCTTAGACTTAATCATTGTTCACATAAGCGTTAGATATTCTTTTTAAGAATGGTTCTTTTATATACTTACTTAAATAAACCTCCACTTCATGAATATCTCAAGTGGGAACGAAAGTTCTTAGCTGTGGATAATCGCCACCATAATAAATGTGCGTATTTTGTTATAACTTATAACCGTTAGAGTTATACGAGGGATTAAAACTCCTTACTTTAACTTATCAAGTCACACTTCAACCATGACCGGCTGAATTATAAATGGGTCTTTTTCGATGTGCTATAAAATAGGAAAATGGTGTTCAAGTTCCATAAAGTTCCCTCCATTTTTTAAATCTCTGAAAAAAAGTAATGGCAGAGACAAAAGGTTGTCACACATTCGACTTATATTATTAACAAAGATCCTGAGAACATCCATTGTTTCTCCACAATAATTTTGGTTTTGGTTTTTTGTTTATACATCTCATATGAATCTTATTCAATATTTGTGCCCTTACCTTTATTGATGCAAATAAATAATAAATAAAATTTACCAATTTCTTATAACATTGCTAATTATGACCGATCAAGGTGAAAATACTTATAAAATCCCCCCTTATAAACAGTAATAAGTTTCTTAGGAAGCTATTTGGTTCAAAAAGGAATGGAGGTATACGGGAGTGGAAGAAGTTACATAATGATGAGCTATATACCCTGTGCTCATCATAAAACATTGTTATGGTAATAAAGTCTCGCAGATGACAGAGGGTAAGACATGCAGCGTGAATAGAAGAATCTAGAACCGTTCCCAGAGTATTGACTGGCTAATCCAATGAGAAGAGACCATTGAGAAGACCAGACGCAGATGGGAGGATAACATTAGAATGGACCTGAAATATATAGGCTGTAATGAGGTGGACTGGATAGAACTAGCTCAAGATAGGGATGGGTGGCGTACTTTTGTAAGTGCGGCAGTGAACTTTCAATTTCCCAATGTCATAGAGTAAGTAATTAATAATATAGTGTACTATTATCGTTGTTCACAGCAAAATTATATATATATATATATTAGTATTTTCCAGAGATGGGTCAAATCCTATATTTTTCTAATCCAAATATCTAATAAGAATACTGAATTTTCTTTGGAATCTCGAATCCAAATTCGAATCCTCGAATCTTTTAAAATGTAACAATTTAAAAGTGAAAATTTTTAAAAACTCTGTTTAAGGTCTTCTTTTGTTAAAAAAGGACAAAATCGTGTTAATAAACATTGTGTATTAATACAATTGTTTTTTATCTCACCAAAATACACTCTTTTATTCCTTTTAACATTACCATTATTATTTCAAATAGCTATTTCAAATAAAGGTCTTCATAATTTGTATTAGACATATTTTTTTTAGCTTCTTACAAATCTGGACTTTATCGACAACCGTGGGATTTGAGGATTTGAGTGTCCCATCTCTAGTATTTTTTGAAAGTCCTTTCCTACCAAAACCCTAATATACTTGTAATACATAGCATTTCTACAGTATCTAAACTTTTGATAAACTCACACTCAGCTTATGTGGAATCTAACTAAAAGCGTCCATTGAACGTTTTCTGACTCGACTTTGTCAGCAACAAGTCTCAATTTCACTGGCGCAATTTAAATTCAAGAGCTAAGGGTAGGTTATCACTCTGTTTGTTAGATCCTTTAGAGAGGAAAAAAAAATAGATAGATAGGGGGTGAGGTGTAAGGGTAGTTTTATTCCATTATCAGTATCGCCGCCAGCTCAAATAAGACGAGTATGTGGATGGGGAAAGTAATCAGAGAGGGCTTGTTTCCTGCACTACTCAAATCCCCTGGAGCAAGGCGGGTGGCCTCGATGTTTTTACCCTCTTCCATTTTCAAAATGTCCTTCAATCAGTGTCTCACTCTTGTCGCGTTCTACATCTGAAACTATTCTCTTATTTCACTCTTTACCTCTTCCACACACACACACACACACACACACACTCTCTCTCTCTCTCTATCTCTCTCTCTCTCCCCTCCCCTCGTGTTTCTTTCTTGCCTTCGTTTGGTCTCTTTGTTTGTGTGTTTCACGTGGTTAACATGTAGAAAGAGGGAAGTATGTCCGGAAGACCAGAAAGAGGATATAAGACAGCTACATCCCTGATCAAGCTAACAAAAAACGGCTTAAAAACTTTGTTTACTTAGAAATTTAGAAACTATTTTGTGAAATGGACGAACCTGTGCATTATCACTCTTGGACACTAATATATTAAATAGAAAGAGAGGGAATAAAATCAGTGGTTCCCTCTAGGAGTCCTCTAAGTTTATCTACTGATAGTACTGAATCTATTCCTCTGACGAGTTTACTAAGTCATTATATCATTTGCGCCTTGAAAACATTGACTTGCTTTTTTAATTTTATCTTTTTCTAGTTTCCTATTCTAAAGACTTATGCTTCCATTAACTTTTTTAATCTACATTATTGCAGGAAGACTCCAACAGGACATTTTCGTGACTAATTCAAATATCCTAAGTTGTAGATGATTTACAAAAAAATATTTCAATATAAAAATAATAATTTTGTCACATTGTAGGACGATTTTTAGAATAATTTAAAAATATGTGGGTTTTTTCGAGGTTATACCCTAAAAACTCGCTTAGTAAAACGTTAATTCTTTAATATGTGAAATTTTATCTTTACCTGCCGTGACGTAACAGCTAGGCAACGTCCTTAATAATCAATATTAAGTATTTTATTATTTTATTATCTAAGACGATTCGAATAGGTGGTCGAGGGGTCTAAAACTTTTTTTTACTGTTGAGTTTTTTAAATATGTTTTTGCTGTAGTCCGACACCTCACTTCAGTTGGTAGCACGTCTGTCTACTGAACTAAGGGTCCCGGTTCGATTCCTGGCATGATTGAGAAATTTATCTTTAGTATAATTTTAGTTTTCCCTTTTACAATGATGAATTAACGGCCGGGGGGCTGGTTTCTGTGTATGTTCTAGAGTTAAGTAAGTTTCTTAGTCGTGTGCTGATATAATAAGACGGTTTATAAAGTGCACTTTAAATACGTCAAATGGTAATTTACAGTATTGTTTTCTAATTCTCTACTGACGTTAATTAGAGTGCATTTTATCTAGTCTATCCTCTTAGTTTCTGTCAATTACAGTTCAATATCTTAATGAAGAACTTTATCTGACAGCTAATTAAAGCTACTAGATCTACTTTCACGTATCAATAAGTCAATACTTGTAATATAGTAGAAATTTTTTTTAGTGTTTATTTTTTTCTAAAAGGCTCTTTTTATGAAAATTGGAGTGTATTTTAATTTTAAAAAATCTTCTAAAGATTGAACATACAGCCTAAAAATTTACATTCGAAATTAAAACAGTTTAAAATGTGAATTTTAACTTATTTTGGTGGAAATATTTCTGACTTGTGAAACATTGTTTTACCCTCCTAATGATAATCTATTATTTAAATACCTTCTCTTTATTCCCCCTAGTAAATCTTTAATATTCCTCCCACATGTGAGGAGCGCGTGTGTACAACCTGCGTTTCTTTTGTCCACCCCCAACCCCCACGCCCCTCTGTCACCAAAACCCCCAGTCCCGCTATTGTCCCTCTCACGCGCGCACTTTATAGCTTCATCTCTCTCTAACGCACCGTAATTAATTACACAAGCCGAGGAAACAATCTCAAGCGTGTGAGCCTCGCAAATAAATTGAGATTTAATTATCCCCTTTGTCTCTCGTTTGTAACCGGGCTGCATGCGAGTATTTGCTTGTGTTTTGTTTGAAGGCGTTTGTTTGTTTGTCTTCTTAAGTCAGCCTCTTTGTTCTTTGAGAGTTATCAATAACATGGCCGCTGGAGAGGCGGAGGATGGGTGTTGCAGGATTCTTTGTAGCTCCTAGTTGCTCTTTACGTTTTATAAATCGTAGCGTAATTTTTAATCTGAGTTTAGATGAAGCATAGGCGTGAGAAGCACGGGTCATGTAGTAAGACGCAAACCTGGGGTCGCGACCCTAAAGGGGTCACAGATTTTATTTATAGGGGACCAGGTTGACATTGATGCGTAAATCAAAGTTTCCGGGGTTGATTCCCGTGTCATTTTTTTTTTTTTAATTAATCGGATTTGGTTCTGTTATCAGGACTGTTTCTGTGCAAGGACATCACTGAGAGTGGTTTTTCCTAAATTGGTTTCGACTAATATTTATTAAATCAATGGTGGAAGAGAAGACAAATTTTTAAGGAGAAAAACTTCTCACTACACACCTTTGGGATTTTAACCCTAATCTCCCAATCATTGGCAATCCAGTCAAATGCGTGAGTAACGTCTTTCGCCATGCTACCTCCAAAATGGATGTCTGTAAACTGAATCCATAAATTTCTTCTGCATGACTGTGAGCTACCAAAAACATTTATTGTGTATTTTTTTTTTTCTAGAATCGTGTTTTACTGCCCGTTTAGGTTATACTGCTAGGTACTAATTACTTTAAATGTGTTAGGGACGAGAAAGGTTGAATTTTTTAAGGTAGTGTACCGTATTTTCTGGAGGGGAGAGTATAAAACCATTTAGGGAGAGCCACCCTCAGTATAGAATAAACAAAGACATTGCGAAAATCTCGATTGTTAACGAGCCACTCGTCATCGGCAGTCTAGTCTATTGCCAGAGTGACACCTTAGACCATGTAGCCACCAACGTGGGTAATTGTGTAATTAAAATATTGTCTAAAAATATGAGAACTACGTCCGTTTGTGTAACTAATTTGTAAGAAACTGTTTGGTTTGTATCGCACTAACAGTATTGGTAGTTACTATTAAAAACTTAAAACAATATTTGCGAGAATATAATGTTTTTTTCTGCCTATGGGTGCGTACGGTAACAGAAGTTAGTCTTGCTGAAGGTTCTATAATTAATGAAAGATGTAGAAAGCAGAACAACGAGAATTTTTTTTTTCAAAGAAACGTAATTAATTAAATTTACCACTATAGCTAATAAAAAATATGCTTTGTAATGTTAAACCATTTAACAAAATAAGCATAAAATTCATCAGTATAATTGTTTAAAACACAACAAAAGAGATAAAATTACCAAAATATATAATGCTCTATTAACTCGTGAATATGTCAATTATTTAAATTGTTGATATTTTTTAGTAAAATAAGGTAGCTTAATAAAATTTATTTTGGTGAGAATCCCTTTTAAAATTAAAAGTAACACTTTGGCTTAGTCAATAAAACCTGATTACTAATGGCAATACTAAGAATAGTTTCATAATCTAACTATCAAAACACTTTATTCATTGTATATATATGCATTCGGAGGAAGCCAACTCTGTTAAGTAGTTACACGTCAAGCTTGTCTAGTCTGATTCTATGATGACGAGGTGGTTGTGGTTAGAATCCCTTCCAAGTGTACTGAGGGTGGCATATCTGAAATAATTCGCCACCCTCCCTCCATTTGCATATGCGAGCTTATTTCCTCAAAATGATGCCTTCCTTATTGATACCCAATTAGTGTAATTAAATGTGGGTATCCTGAACTGGCATTAAGATTCGGTGAAAAAAAAAATTGTTTGGTTAATTAAGTATTTATTAAAGTTGTAATATTTACAAGTAAATCAATGAATAATTTTATACTATTTATATTAGTATCACGTCTTACTACCAGTTAGGGTTATACCTTCATGTACTGATTACGCTAGTGGATTAAGGATGAGAAAGGTTGAATTTAGAGGAAGTTTACCCGCACTCGCGTGTAGAAAGTGAGAAACCATTTAGGAAAAACCATGCTCATTACGCCCGACCGGGGACAAACCATGATCACCCCGTCATCATAAATAAATTATATTGAGAATAAGACCAATTTGAAGTATTATTTTGGCCAGTGGCTAGTGAGCTTTAATTTAAGAATGGAGATTTCTTCAACATAAATAAGATGGTCAAAGCTGAAGAGGATATCAATACATCAATACTATACAGACACTTTTTACCATTTCAACCATTTTTTATCAGAGAATTATTTTAACCCATGTATTGAAAGTTTATTATATTTAAACCAACATTGGTTGGGACTTTGCACATTATTTTAATTGTTTTAAAAGTTAGAAAGTTTTACTAGTCAAATTTCAATAAACATTTTAAAATTGTTTATTTAACAATGTCAGCCTGGGTTTATTTATTTTTTCTAATATGGGCTGTTAATCCAGCTTTCACAATAGTGTGTTAACAATAACAAATGTTTTAAAATAATTCCCAAATGGTGTGTGCCTCCTTTATTTGTATACAATTAGTAACGTGTTTAAAAGCTTTGCGTGTCAATAAATGATTATCTTCTTCGACATCATGGATCAGTTTGTAAGCTAGGTATTATTTAGGCCTGTATTTTAAAATCCATTATAAAATTGTTTGTTATGGCTTTCATGACGAATATAAAGCACGATGTGGAAAATAAACGTTAATAGCCTTAAACAAAAACATCATATTTCATAAATTAGTAGTGCTAACGTCTTATCTCAGTCAATAGAGTGTCTGTTTACTTATTGAAGGGTCCCGGGCTCGATTATCTGCAAGGTAAAAATGTGTCATTGGGGAAAACTGTTAGAGCTTCCCTTTTCATTGGCGTGCTGATCAGGAGACTGGGCGTTGTGCCTGTTCTAGAATAGTCATACGGTTGTCATGTGCATAGAAGCTCATTCGGTTCAGAAAGTGAACTTTAAAGTCCCGTTGAGTTCGCGTAAGTCCACTCGTAGGAGTGCGCGCGCACACCATGCAATGTTGCAAGGTCAACATCCAAAGCGGGTCGGAAGTCTACGCGAGTCATCTCGTTTAAACAGTTGAATAACTCTTTACTTTTAGTGCAAGTAATAATAAAACAATGACGTCAACGCAATGGACGGAGAAGGAGACTCCAAGATTCGTGGATGTTTGTGAAAATAGAAATGGACTAAGGATGGTGTCTTTAATAACTGTATTTATTTTGATTCAATCATTAAAAAATTAAAACTTGCAAGGCTGTTTTCTCTGAAGGCAAGGACTGGCTGATCTAGGATGATTCTATCCTCTCAACCGAACGTTTCTATACAGTCCAATTTTCATATAAAATTATTGTTTTTATTATTATTATTATCACCGCGTTTTACTGCCCATTCGGGCTATACGCACTTACGCTAATGTGTAATGGTAGGGTGATTGTGAGATGAAATGGAGGACCTACTACAGCTTAACGTGGGATCCGAACCATGGTGAAGGCCTGGCATTCCACACATTCACAAGTTGTGATTAATACACGTCTTGTCAGAGATGAAGGAAGGGTTTGGTAATTAGATAAATTTGTGCCGGGACCGAAGAATGAACCCCGGACCACCCAAGCATAGAAGTCCGACACCTTACCGCTAGACCACCAGGTCATTTAAATGGAGCTTAACCTTTGGTGATAAAAATATTTTTTTTTTGTAATTACAACCCCCTAACTTTCCATCAACTGCGAAAAAAAGGGCAAACCTGAGTCCAACACCTTAAACCATGTGTCCACCAGTTCACGTATATAGGTAGACATATGGTTTTCTGACTGAGCTATGGAGTGAGACAATAATAAATAACCGTATGTGTCCAGCAAACTGTTTTAAAAATAGAATGTCAAGTTCTTCTCGTCCATTGGTTGCTAGAGAGCTGTGTCCGGTAGATGGAGAGAAATGTCTTCTTCCTCCTATGCGTTGGTACAAGATACAGTGGCGAAGGGGGGGGGGGGGT
>CABFOV010004909.1:0-39102 GCA_902141375.1 Timema poppense | reverse complement strand
GGGGGGGGGGGGGGGGGGGGGGGCGATGACGGAGTGGCTTGTGCACTTCTTTTTCTTTTAGTTTCGCATACAGAACGAGGGCTGTAGAGAACAAGTGATATAAGTCTATTTTAAAATTATTGAGACTATTTTTTTATATAATAGGCGTTAGCGCCGGTTTGTTGACTGTCTATTAGCTTATTATGCTATCCCATACTAAGTAAAATTAAACAAGCAACTACCTAGAGTAAGCAAAGATGATAAGCAGTGGCGTGGAGTGTCGCAAGGTAAGCTAGTTTAAACTGTACCTGTGAATGTTCTAACCACCCAGTAGAACAATCATTGGTCAAGTACCAATTAAAATACATTTCCTATGGAAGATATGTATAATTGGCTAATTGGAGACCAAGTGGGCGATAACAATTATTCACTGGCTTAGTTTTATCAAGCTCTGCTAACCCTGGCAACACTCCAAGGTATGCCTTTACTTACTCTATGGCATTAGGACTTCAAAAAATTAATTTCCGCACTTAAAAAAGTACGCCACATATCTTGAGCAGTTCTATCCAGTCCACCTCATTACACCCTATCCCAATCTTGAGCTGGTTCTACCCAGTCCACCTCATTACACCCTTTCTTTTTCAGGTCTATTCTAATGTTATCCTCCCATCTGTGTCTAGGGCTTCCCATCGGTCTCTTCCCATTAAGTTTTCTACTGATGTTAAAAGCCGTAAGCCTAGGCTAATATTTTCCCTCTCCCACACTACGCCATTTCTATGTCAAATTTGATTTATTCTCTTATAAGACGATTGCACTAAGGAAAGGTGAAGGGGGAAATATCGGTCTATAAACCAATGATTTCTATAGCATAACTGGATGGATAGATATATGTGGTTGAGTTCTTTGAGCTATCGTCTGCATACCAAATAGTGAGTAGTAAATAAACTTTCGGGTGTTTCTTTCTCTCTTTTACACACACAACTCGATGAGACATTTGAACATAATTTACTACTTTATGTGCATTTATATAAATTAGTATATTATACTTAAAGTGATAAATGTTTCACTTAAATGTCTAACTATCATAAATGTTTACAATACCTTTGACTTTATGAACAAAATAATAGATTCCTAGTGATTTCTAAGTAATAATAAATCTCAGTAACACGCTGGCACCGTAAGAACAACGATATCGTAGCCACGGTTTGTTCCGTCTGTCACTAGCAGACGATAAGATTGGACGTCACATTTTGGTCAGTTGACCATGGTGTGTTCTGTCTCTCCAGAAGTATAACTTATAGAGCTCAATGGTCTAAACTTGAATTTCTTAATACCTTTGTGACGCGGAAAATATTATCAAGAGACCCCGATCTCGTGGAGTGTAAGTAGGCACCCTAGTGAGGTGTAGATTAATAACTCGCTGTGTGACAGGTATTACTGTGGAGTTAGACCCCTCCTGCAGTGTTCCCTTTGTTTAGCCGGAAGGGAGCGGCCAGTAATTGGTGTGTGCAGTGTATGTACTGTACCTCGGTCGCAACACTCGATGTCTTCACCAAAACATAATGACCGCCTGTTTTGTCGTGATTACCGTCCATGGTTTGGACATCTACTTAAGACTAACTTCTTGCTGACATTTCAGTCAAACACTCATTATTATGACACACAACGGCTTGTGCTTGTTTTTCGGGGAAGGAGGGCAGGGGAACGGAGAGCGATCAAAGTAATCGACAAGGTTGCTGAAGTGGTTTACGTTCCTGACTCAAGTCGGGACCCTGGAGCTCAATAGCGGATAACTGAAAATAAGAAAGGTTTTTTTCTTTTTCTTCTATGAGGGGTTTTTCATCCACTCTCCTCTTTAAACATTTTCATTCAATTCACTCTGATTCTGTGTTGTCAGATGCGAAGAGCCAGGGTGGCCAGTTGTTCACACACGGCTATCGCTTCTCTCCTTACTGCTCGTTCCGGCTGTCTGCAATTAACACTAATCAAACACACGGGAAGAGGGGGCCAATTTGAAGGAAATAAACCTGTATAAATACTGTAAGAGTCACCCGTGTGTGTACCTTGATCACTCTAATGTGTGGGGGTGTCCCTCACTACTCATATTAGAAGCGGAACTATTATTTCTAAAGGCCGGCTCACGGCGAGAGTGTTATGTTTGCGGGAAAAGGTGTTTTTTTGCAGTTTTCATATCAAAACCTTTGTTTGCTCAAAATAAATCCATTATTTCTCCAGTAGAAACATAAAACTTAATTCTCTTCACATGGTGACCTCAACAGTTATCGAATACTTATCAAGGTTGTTCTGAAATTTAATGACAACTTTTTCTCTTCATTTAAAAAGTTTCTCATCTATTGCTGCTATGCTCATGACAGATATCAAACAACTGTTGATATCATGTGAAGAATATTAAGCTCTGTGTTTATAATGGAGCAGTATTTTATTTAGGCCAAAAAAGCTGCTATAAAAACTTCAAAAATACTGACACTTTNAAGGAGCATAATTTTTTTTATCGATGCCTTTGATTCTAGTCTTTGGTACAACTATTTTTAGTGCTAAATAAAAAGGCTTTAAGTAAATTTTCATAGTTAGATTTGTTTCCAAAATATTTGTTCGTGATCCCTAACGGGAGCACAGTTGACCGACTAGTAAAACGGGATGAAAGACGCTTTTAGATCTCAGAGAGCATTTGTCTCTCTACTCCGCGACTTTCTACTCGCCCAGGATATCTACATATTTACACTAATGGTATAGGAGAGGAAGGTAGAGTTAAGAGGAAGTGTACTCATATTTTCGTGGAGGAAGCATAGGATTTTTTTGTGTAAAAATAGCCTCAGTTCACCCAGACGAGATTCGAACCCTGACCTCTTCGTCATCGTCAAATCAAACTTGATGAATTGGCGCCTTAGTATACTTACCCACCAATGCAGGTTTAATGTTTACGTTTAACACCAGGCCTTTACGGAGTCCTCCAAGTGGAGCGCTGAAATGCGTTGCAGACTTTTAAAATCCCGCCTTATTTAAGAAATGGTTTGGTATTTGATTATATAGTTCACATTTAAGTAGACACACCTCCCTAAAGAAATAAATATTTTTTTAAATATATAAAAAAGTGAAATTACCTCATTTTCATAGACATTTCACGCAAGATGCCAAATGGCTAAAAACATAAATCTAGCTTTCCTCAAACAAATAAAGTATTTTTAAACACGTTCACAACAAAACATTTTAAGCATTGATTATGATATTTATTAATATATTTGCTGTTAATGTTTTTGAATCTTCAGAACTGTCATACCCATAAAAAAGAGTGCCATAGTGTGGGAGTATTTCCCTTCAAGTAGGCGACGCCCTTAACACTTTAAGCCTTAATCTAAGAGGTGAGGATGAGTTATATTTATAAGTTTACACCAAAATTAGCGCAACAATAAAACTAGAGTGATATCCTAGAATCAAAATCACACGTGGAAAACTACCTTCATTGCATCCGCCTGAGATTCAAATCTCGACCTTACCGTCATAGGAAGTCCAGTCTATTGCAAGTTTGGTTCCTTAGACCGTGGGACCAACGTGTGGCAGGTCGGATGGTATTTTAAAATCTAAAAAATATACATTTTCTTAACATAGGCTTAAATTATGTATAAAATAATAGTATGCAATAAAAGTTTCATTCTAGCCTTTACCACTGATACGTTGTATATGGCAACCAGTTTAGCTAATTTGATTCCAAAATACAATGTCATTTGTTGCTAGACTTTTTTATAAATTATTATCCTTGAAATCCTTGTTTCCCTATAAGGTTTTCTCAGAAAACGCATTTTATAATTCAAATTACTGTATTCAAGTTTTAGTTATGTATGGCTAGGTTTAATTGTCCTACGAATCTTTTGATTACCTTTCTGTAATCATCGCCAAATAGGGAATATATTGCTGAATCTAGGTTAAGGCCAGTCAGGAATGTTACGACACAGAACCGAAAGAAAAAAACCAGCTTTTTTTTAGCAAGGTGAAATGGTTTCACCCATCTGTTTTGACACTTCTCCAAAATAATATTGATGACGTATTATATTTACTTCATTTTCGAAAGGATCCAAAAAACGTTCACGAATATCTTATTGACAGCAATAAAACAAGTTTGATCCCACTTTGACCTCGGCTGAGAGAATACTTCAGAATATTTCTATTTGAATCTTGGCTAGAGGTCTCTAAGCATACATATCATAACAACCTACTAATTACAAACTAACCTAACTAAGAGCAGTAAGTCTGATTTAAGAGCAAGACAATCCTGTAAACGAATATCAGATATATATTTTTTCAACCCAAGCCTGAACCAAACCAAGGTCCTCTATATTTATGGTCGGTCACGGGACACGTCAAACCCAGCATTAATACAATTAATTGTAAGGTACCTTTAACTAGTAAAGAATAGTATCTAGCTTAAACCGTGTTGGAGCGAGTTTTGAATTGTTTTTAACGATTTTCGTGTTGAAAAATGTTTTTTTTTCTTACTTTTTTGAAAAACAGACTATTTTATAAAGTTAATCTTTTTGGGGACCTATCCTAACTATTTTAGTGTTATAAAAACAACTTTTCTTTTCGGCCCTGCGTCTTACTACCCGTTCAGTTTGAATACGTTTATGTGTTAACCACGCCAATGTGCTGGGATTAAGAAAGGTTTAATTCAAAGGAAATATATCTGCATTTGCGTGGAAAGAGCGGGAAAAGCCAATAGAATAAACCACCTCATTACACCTGACGTGCCTATAACCCATACGGGTAGTAAGACGCGGTGCTAATAATAATAATTACAACTGACCGGGATTCGAACCATGATTTTCCCCATCATCCACTGTCCAGACTGTTGCGAGAGTGACGTCTTAAGACCATTTGACCACCGAAGCGGGTATAGAAACAACTTTAACATGCGTAGACATATATGTGATACATTTATATCGGACAGCTTTATCGGTAAGGTGCTCGGTGCTTAGATCCAAACGACCATGGTTCAAATCCCT
The DNA here is from genome assembly GCA_902141375.1 of Timema poppense. Classification (NCBI taxonomy): domain Eukaryota; kingdom Metazoa; phylum Arthropoda; class Insecta; order Phasmatodea; family Timematidae; genus Timema; species Timema poppense. Next base: position 34,105 of record CABFOV010004909.1, on the reverse strand, counting down.
ATCAGGGTGTCATTTTTCTGTATTTCCACAATTACTCCATCAGAATTCCATCTGAAAAGACGTGTTTGTTTAAAAATGTATTTAAGTTTATTGATATCTCAATAATAAATCATTCAAATTTCTAGAAATATACAATTATAAAAGGTTTCAAATTAAGAGCGTTCATCATAGCAGGCCCAACTCAGCTCCCGGCTCGCGCGAGGTATGGGAGGGGAAAGGAAATATGATATGCCAGAAATGTGTACAGTGCATTCGTATTTGAATGATTACTCGAAATTTTCCGAGGGGATGATGGGGGGAAAAAGCGACAAGAGTTTCTTGTTAAATCTTGTTAATAACTTTACTATGTCCCTATTAAGAAAGAATAAAGATTTGTGCGCAATGCTTAGTTGTGAAGCCATTCTAAAATGGTAAAAAAGTTTTTAGTGCGGGTTTTATCCAAATATCATTTAATATTTCAACAATGTTCAGTATTAGGAACTTCGAAACTTTTTATCTCCATTAATGGTTAATCCAAAATAATCCACGTGCAATAGTGTTAATGTAAATTTACGATTTCTAGCAGATTGCATCACAAAGTTGATTGGATTGTGATTCACGCTCTCTTAATATTATTTTAGAATCAAAGTTTGTTAATCAAAAGAATGGCTTCCAACCAGTAGCGGATTTAGGTTTGAGGACGCCCTAGGCCTGAGACGATATGGCGCCCTTTTTTTTTTTTGTAACAGTATATATATATACATATAGGCTATGTGTGTGTATAAAATAATGAAAATAATAACAATAATAATAAGAAATCTAATTCAGGTATAAATTAAACTTTTTGTTAGATATTTCAAATTTTAGTACTTGCCTGATTAATTATTTTAACAAAGAAATTCTACCCTCAAAATGGTACTATGTTTCGATAGTAAGAGCGCAATAAAATAAACTTTAAAATTTGGTCTTACAGTTTACAGAAAACCCAATCGATTTTTAATTTTAGTCATCTTAAAAATGTTGGCGCCCCTCAAAATTTGCCGCCCTAGGCCCGGGCCTCACGGGCCTAAGCCTAAATCCGCTACTGCTTCCAACAAAAATTGGAAACGTTAAACATAATTCCAAACTTGCTGAGTAGAGCAGTATTGCGGTCCACGTTTTATGTCCCCCTTGCCCCGGCCCGACACCTAACCGTGAAATTGGGCTCTGTAATGACGGAGTCAAGTTGGAGTCACCATAAAACTCGCTCCTGACCTGTGAAGACGAAGACAAGGTCAGTGACCAGTGGGGAAGCTGTTCTTGGGTATCGACCACAATCCTTCAAACTACCGGCATTCCTTCATGCGGACAGACGACGGGGCGTCGAACATTAGCGCCTTCACGTCCTGACCTACACGCGTGGGCTGTTTTATTTTGCATCGGGTCTTAGTATCCATCTTTGATAGCCGCGTATTATTACGTTAATGGGGAAGGGAGGTTGAAATTAGAGAAAATGTTGACTTATCCACATTTGCGTGAAGGCGTGTATTTCCTGAAGATACTGATTATAAGGGCCAGTTTCATAGTCAAATTTAGTACGCCTCAAGTGCGGCGCTACACTAAGTTCATGACAACACCTACCTAAACCAGAATGGAATGGGCCAGTTTCCTATGCGAGAACGGCCCATTCCATTCGAGTTAAGGTAGGTGTCGTCTTGTACTTAGTGTAGCGCCGCACTTGAGGCGTACTAAATTTGACTCTGAAACTGACCCTAAGTTGTTATTATTAGGATATTATATAATGCGTGTCAAAAGTTACAGTTTCAGAACATATTATTAGACGTTTGAATAAATGAAAGTAGATATTTGTAGAAGGTTCGAATTTAGACTGGTTGACCAGGGGGTTGTTTTTCTTACACGTGTGATTTTTCCATCTCCACTTAACACTAATGGAGGCTACTTTTTCCACACTCCTTGTATTTATACCATATTTTAAGTATTTAACTAACCCTTATATTTAAACGCGTAAACTAAAAGAAAACTTGGGAGGAAGGGGGGAAATATCATTTATATTTAAAGAAAGTGTTCAAGACTACAAGCGATCGTGCAGCCTGAATAAACCCACGTGTAGACAATGAAAAGTGTGTCGATACTTAAAGAGATCGATTGATCGATAGGACCATTCCATTGATGTGTCTCGCTCCTACCGTTTCCAATTCTTTGCTCTCTGACCAGTAAATAATAATACTAGTTGTGACAGACAACACCAGGGTGTTGTAACCTCCTGGCCTCACCGTGTGTGACAGATGTCTTGGAGCGGCGCCACCTAATCGCGGACGTGTTACATAATGACACATCAGGGGTGGTCACAGTCTACGATACAGTTCGCAGTTTTATTTTGCCACATTTGGTCACAATCTCTGAGGAGAACTGCATATCTTCTGGAAGATATATTTATCTCTCCCTCCTCCAACTGTTGCGGAACCTCTTAGAACACAGTTGTTAATAGTCTGCGACAACCTCTGAGAGGAAATGGATCTTCTGGAGGATATATTTTATCTTCCCCTCCTCCAACTGTTGCGGAACCTCTTAGAACACAGTTGTTAATAGTCTGCGACAACCTCTGAGAGGAAATGGATCTTCTGGAGGATATATCTTATCTTCCCCTCCTCCAACTGTTGCGGAACCTCTTAGAACACAGTTGTTAATAGTCTGCGACAACCTCTGAGAGGAAATGGATCTTCTGGAGGATATATTTTATCTTCCCCTCCTCCAACTGTTGCGGAACCTCTTAGAACACAGTTGTTAATAGTCTGCGACAACCTCTGAGAGGAAATGGATCTTCTGGAGGATATATTTTATCTTCCCCTCCTCCAACTGTTGCGGAACCTCTTAGAACACAGTTGTTAATAGTCTGCGACAACCTCTGAGAGGAAATGGATCTTCTGGAGGATATATCTTATCTTCCCCTCCTCCAACTGTTGCGGAACCTCTTAGAACACAGTTGTTAATAGTCTGCGACAACCTCTGAGAGGAAATGGATCTTCTGGAGGATATATCTTATCTTCCCCTCCTCCAACTGTTGCGGAACCTCTTAGAACACAGTTGTTAATAGTCTGCGACAACCTCTGAGAGGAAATGGATCTTCTGGAGGATATATCTTATCTTCCCCTCCTCCAACTGTTGCGGAACCTCTTAGAACACAGTTGTTAATAGTCTGCGACAACCTCTGAGAGGAAATGGATCTTCTGGAGGATATATCTTATCTCCCCCTCCTCCAACTGTTGCGGAACCTCTTAGAACACAGTTGTTAATAGTCTGCGACAACCTCTGAGAGGAAATGGATCTTCTGGAGAATATATCTTATCTCCCCCTCCTCCAACTGTTGCGGAACCTCTTAGAACAAAGTTGGTAATAGTCTGCGACAACCTCTGAGAAGAAATGGATCTTCTGGAGAATATATATTATCTCTCCCTCCTCCAACTGTTACGGAACCTCTTAGAACACAGTTGTTAATAGTCTGCGACAACCTCTGAGAGGAAATGGATCTTCTGGAGGATGTATCTTATCTCTCCCTCCTCCAACTGTTGCGGAACCTCCTTGAACAGTGCAGGGGTAAGAAAATACTGGCAGCATCGTCAACACAACGTAATGAGATTGGACGTATTCAAAGAAAGGCATAACGCCCCGAGCATAAAGCCTACAGTTCCTTCATAGGGCTCAACTGTTTGTATCATTCCGTTTAGACAGGAGTTTTAATCTTGATCAATTATTCTGACACTTGGTTTTAATCAAATCAATAAACTACGTCTTAATACTCATCTGGGATATCCTAATATAACTACAATAAATGAGGTAGGGATGAGGATGGTATAATTAAAAGAAAATCTTCCAGAATTGGCATTAAAGGAGAGGGGGAGATGGTTTAGGAAACAAAAACCTCAATACGCTCGACCGGGATTCGAAACCTTATCTCAAATGTGTCTTTGCATCTACTAATATAAGAATAATAATAATAATAATTGCTATTATCCAGGGGCGTTGGTAACTAGTTTTTAAGGGGAATGGGATGGTAGTGTCCGCTATAAAATGTTACTAGTACACTTTAAGCCCATAAAAGTTTTTATGCATATATATGGTCCCAAGAGGAGGTCCATCAAATTTCAGGGTACNCTCCCCATTTCTACGCTCTTAATTCCATCAACGTTAGCTTATGTGTTGACCACCCCAACTGCTATCAAATACAGACTTCTCGCATTTTAAGTCTTGTAGGCCCTACTACTTCTTTGATTATAAACTCAACATACTACAACTGTTGACCACGCCTGACAAGACTTCCAACACTGAGTTTTAACCACTTTATTAGTTATCAGATATATATTCAACGCAATTTTTGTTTTTGACATCCGTTATTAATTACAAATACCGTGAAAACTGGCAGTCCAACACCTTAACTAAGTCGGTAGCGTGTCTGTCTACTGAGCTAAGGGTCCTGGACTCAATTACCCAAATAGCCGAAAAAATTATCACCGGTGAAATGTGGGTTTACACTTTCATATTGATGAATTAACAGCCGGTTATAGGATGTCGTGCCTTTTATAGATTTAAGTTAGATTAAAAGATATACGAAGCTACGAGAGGCCTAGCAAGCCGGTAGTGGAAAATATGTCACTTGAATAAAAAACTGACACAGGCTGCAAATAGTAATGGATGTAGAGTAGAATTTTAATTGGCCAACTTTCTCATCAAATGCAATTGGAACGTATGTGGCTACCACATCTGTTATCAAAAAGGATTAAACAGCTGTCAGTGTTAGTAATTTATGTTACCAAGGGCAGATTTCTAGGAGTGTAGGCCCCCTCCTGTTATCAATGACAGACCATACAAGTGGCCAGTGTTGGCCCAATCTTTTATCAATAAGAGGCAACGCACTCTCTCAGTATCAGGTCCTTTTGTTATCAACCGCAGACTGCACGCACTGTCGAGTGTTGACCACCCCTGTCATCAAAGACAAAACACACAAGCCTTCAGTTCGACCTTTCTCTCTGCCTCGCCGACCAGTTACGCCATGTGGACCAGTACGTGCAGAATAGCTGGCCTGACCGTGTGGGTGGACCACTTACCTGGAAGATGGGCCCGGCAACAGTTCTAACCACAGCAGCACCACTCAAACCGGATGTTCAGGCTTCCAAACCTTCAAGTACTTGACAGCGTGTCAAGTGACCTTGAAAAGAGGGATATATCAGGCGATTTGCTTGCTCAGGGAAGATCATTGAAAATTCAGAGAGCTTTTATCAAATTTTCAGAATTTTTTTACATTTGTGCTAAAAAAAAATAGGCCCTACGCAAATTTTATTTAAAATAGTCAAAATAACAACAACAAAATCCCCGGTCAATACACACAACGAATTTCTATCAACATAGCATACTAATCTCAATTCTCAAAATCAACATGAGATTTTCGTGTCTCCTTTCCAATCCTCTATCGTGTGTTTTAATCCAACAGGTTTTTTAAGTTATTTTTAGCACCACGTTTTACTACTTACGCATACAATATACACATTTGTACTAATTACGATCATGTATTATAGATGAGGAAGGTTGAATTTAGAGTAAGCATTTGCGTGGAGGAAGATTGAAAAATCATTTAGTAAAATAACACCCTCAGTGTGCCCGACAGGAATTCGAATCACGATCTCCCAGTAATTGGCGGTTTTATTGTGAGAGGGACTCCCTAGACTATGTGACCACCGAAGCAGGTTCAGCCAAAGTTGAATCGTGGTTATGCGCATGCGTGAGAATTAAATTAAGTTATAGGAAGAATAAACTAAAATATAAGGTTTTTCACAACAACTTTAAACTTTACTGGTGAAAGGTGATCTTATAGTGGCTAAATATAATTTCACTGAAATCTAACAAATATTACTACCCAATAGCCCATCGCTTTAGGATTAAATCCTTATTAACACCCTCGTATAGTGACACAATTTAATAATGCATATGTGCATAAGAATATTATAACATTAAGTTGCGATCTTAGTAAAATAATGTTTTTAGTATCAATAGTTTTATATAGTGTAGTTGCTGGAAAAGCTATAAATTGGTTCTAGAAAAACTGGAGAAGCCAGGGTATTCCAAAACATAGATCTGCTGGACATTCTGTTGAAACATCGCGATGGTACTGTAATTGAGGCGCGTACGACCTAGGAGGTCGCGGGCCGTTTACACGTCACCGTGTGAACTGCGAGTTATTTTAAGGGTATTGGGATAGGTTGTTGATTAAACACGATTGAAATTGCACACGGGATATCCAAGTTTTGATTATTAAACATAAAACAATACATACACTCATTTAAATACACTTAAACGAGTCACTAAATTAAATAATAGAGTCGTAATAAAGTTTGTAAATTAATAAGCTAATTAGAACACTAAAATAGGATTAAATTTAATAAAAAACTTAATAACTATAAAACACACAAAAATTATGCAAAAATTTAAAGAAATCACGAAAATGTTCGTTATTAACATAGTTCACAATAACAATCAATGTCTACGTGATCCGTGTCATTCACATATATGTCGCTTAATGGTCCCCGCGTACAACACACTGCGCTGAACTGCGCTACACGAAAGTTAGACTCACTTATTCACTCGCTCGACACGCCGACCTACTCGCTGGACAAGCTGGCCCATTCACTGGACACGCTGGCCCACACACTGGACAAGCTGGCCCACACACTGGTTCACGCTGGCCCATACACTGGTTCATGCTGGCCCATACACTGGTTCACGCTGGCCCACACACTGGACACGCTGGCCCACACACTGGACACGCTGGCCCACACACTAGACACGCTAGCCCACACACTGGACACGCTGACCCACTCGCTGGACAAGCTGGCCCATTCACTGGACACGCTGGCCCACACACAGGACACACTGGCCCGCTCCCGGACGAGCTGGTCCACTCAACTATCCACATCTCGGACTGGAGGCTCTCTGGCTGTCGCCAACCGTGTATATATGGGAGTCACAGCTTAGAGTCTGGGACCCTCCATTTCTAGAATACTGGGTTAGAATAAAATGAAATCATACTCTTCCAGACTTGTCCATTTTCCTCCCTCTGTTTCCTCCAATCCTCTGGCTGTAAGACTGGCTGCATACCTGCTAAACAAGGAGATAAATAGAGAGAACAAAGAGCGCAGTTAGGGTTAACAAACGAGAAGCACGCTGGTCCCACTGTCAGACACTATTCTCATTACACTACTTTACTTATAGCTTTGATCTATTCTGACGGTTGAAAAGTTATTTTTAAAATAAAAGTAATTATTCGTTCACCTGCACCTCACAAACTAATTCTGCAATTTTCACTAATCAACTGGAAAGTATATATTAAAGGTGAAAATTACAACTTTCGAAGTAGATGGCATCCTCTTAATTATTTTTGTTTACACATTAATCAACATTAGTCTATCTAACTGTTGACTATATCCACAGCAGACGAGATGAACCCAAACAAGTGAAGATGATGTATATATGTGTGAATCCACATACAAGCGAAGAACATTTCGTAACGATAAACCAGTTTTACCTCTGTATGTTTGGCTCAATATTTTTCGTTTCGTTTGTTCAGGTAAATACAGGTGTGCCACGGCCCGTGTTTGAGTGTGTTTACCCGCAGAGGAACGTTATGATTGTTGACACACCACACATCCAAAGGGCAAGACTTGAGAACGTTATCTCTTCACTTGGTTCTCTGCAACCATTTCCAAAATGTCACTTGACGTATCACTTTACTGTGTTTTGTCCAATTGTTTCTTGTCACTTGACGTATCACTTTACTGTGTTTTGTCCAATTGTTTCCTGTCAATTGACTTATCACTTTACTGTGTTTTGTCCAATTGTTTCCTGTCACTTGACGTATCACTTTACTGTGTTTTGTCCAATTGTTTCCTGTCAATTGACTTATCACTTTACTGTGTTTTGTCCAATTGTTTCCTGTCACTTGACGTATCACTTTACTGTGTTTTGTCCAATTGTTTCCTGTCAATTGACTTATCACTTTACTGTGTTTTGTCCAATTGTTTCCTGTCACTTGACGTATCACTTTACTGTGTTTTGTCCAATTGTTTCCTGTCAATTGACTTATCACTTTACTGTGTTTTGTCCAATTGTTTCCTGTCACTTGACGTATCACTTTACTGTGTTTTGTCCAATTGTTTCCTGTCAATTGACTTATCACTTTACTGTGTTTTGTCCAATTGTTTCCTGTCACTTGACGTATCACTTTACTGTGTTTTGTCCAATTGTTTCCTGTCAATTGACTTATCACTTTACTGTGTTTTGTCCAATTGTTTCCTGTCACTTGACGTATCACTTTACTGTGTTTTGTCCAATTGTTTCCTGTCACTTGACGTATCACTTTACTGTGTTTTGTCCAATTGTTTCCTGTCACTTGACGTATCACTTTACTGTGTTTTGTCCAATTGTTTCCTGTCACTTGACGTATCACTTTACTGTGTTTTGTCCAATTGTTTCCTGTCACTTGACGTATCACTTTACTGTGTTTTGTCCAATTGTTTCCTGTCACTTGACGTATCACTTTACTGTGTTTTGTCCAATTGTTTCCTGTCACTTGACGTATCACTTTACTGTGTTTTGTCCAATTGTTTCCTGTCACTTGACGTATCACTTTACTGTGTTTTGTCCAATTGTTTCCTGTCACTTGACGTATCACTTTACTGTGTTTTGTCCAATTGTTTCCTGTCACTTGACGTATCACTTTACTGTGTTTTGTCCAATTGTTTCCTGTCACTTGACGTATCACTTTACTGTGTTTTGTCCAATTGTTTCCTGTCACTTGACGTATCACTTTACTGTGTTTTGTCCAATTGTTTCCTGTCACTTGACGTATCACTTTACTGTGTTTTGTCCAATTGTTTCCTGTCACTTGACGTATCACTTTACTGTGTTTTGTCCAATTGTTTCCTGTCACTTGACGTATCACTTTACTGTGTTTTGTCCAATTGTTTCCTGTCACTTGACGTATCACTTTACTGTGTTTTGTCCAATTGTTTCCTGTCACTTGACGTATCACTTTACTGTGTTTTGTCCAATTGTTTCCTGTCACTTGACGTATCACTTTACTGTGTTTTGTCCAATTGTTTCCTGTCACTTGACGTATCACTTTACTGTGTTTTGTCCAATTGTTTCCTGTCACTTGACGTATCACTTTACTGTGTTTTGTCCAATTGTTTCCTGTCACTTGACGTATCACTTTACTGTGTTTTGTCCAATTGTTTCCTGTCACTTGACGTATCACTTTACTGTGTTTTGTCCAATTGTTTCCTGTCACTTGACGTATCACTTTACTGTGTTTTGTCCAATTGTTTCCTGTCACTTGACGTATCACTTTACTGTGTTTTGTCCAATTGTTTCCTGTCACTTGACGTATCACTTTACTGTGTTTTGTCCAATTGTTTCTTGTCACTTGACTTATCACTTTACTGTGTTTTGTCCAATTGTTTCCTGTCACTTGACTTATCACTTTACTGTGTTTTGTCCAATTGTTTCCTGTCAATTGACTTATCACTTTACTGTGTTTTGTCCAATTGTTTCTTGTCACTTGACGTATCACTTTACTGTGTTTTGTCCAATTGTTTCCTGTCAATTGACTTATCACTTTACTGTGTTTTGTCCAATTGTTTCTTGTCATTTGACGTATCCCTTTACTGTGTTTTGTCCAATTGTTTTTTGTCACTTGACTTATCACTTTACTGTGTTTTGTCCAATTGTTTCTTGTCACTTGACGTATCACTTTACTGTGTTTTGTCCAATTGTTTTTTGTCACTTGACTTATCACTTTACTGTGTTTTGTCCAATTGTTTCTTGTCACTTGACGTATCACTTTACTGTGTTTTGTCCAATTGTTTCTTGTCACTTGACGTATCACTTTACTGTGTTTTGTCCAATTTTTTCTTGTCACTTGACTTATAACTTTACTGTGTTTTGTCCAATTGTTTCTTGTCACTTGACGTATCACTTTATTGTGTTTTGTCCAATTGTTTCTTGTCTCTTGATGTATCACTTCACTTTGTGTTGTCCCCTGCATAGGCGTATCACCCGAATGCGTAGTAAGACACGGTGCTAAAAAATAATAATAAGGAAAATAGCATATTTAAAAAGAGAAGATGGGAAAATCATAGTGAAAATAACATGTGGAAGGCACCCGTTCGAGATTCAAACCCTAACCTAGTTAAAGAGCCATCTAATGTGATGCGAGCCTATCACCCTAGACCACTCAGCCATCGCTGGTTATATAGTTAAAAGTCACTAGTAGTAGATTCTGGCATTCTAAGTAACGATTAAATTTCGGAAATACTAAATTAACCTCGGTGTTTACGTGGTATAAGGTGTCAAGCTCACGACAGACTGGATTGTTTTCATTATGGAAGGTCAAGGCTTGGGAGCATTGAGGGTGGCTTTTCACACGCAATTTGTCATCAACTCTCCGTGATCATGGGAGCGTGTTGTTTGCGCCCATGTTGGTAGCACCCTTTCAAAAAACGTGGGCGTTTGCACCCGCCTAAAATACCAGCAACTGGATGTCAATAAGAGGACGTAATGACTTTTATTTTTTGATCGGTCCTGTTTTAGAACTACTAGTGTGAAATAATCTTGGTAGGCTAGGTTAGGTTAGGTTAAGTTAGGTTAGTCATTGACTTGGTATCTCTGTTTCAGAGCTACTAGTATGAAGGAATGTTGGTAGGCTAGAATAGGTTAGGTTAGGTTAGGCTAGGTTAATTTTGACCTGATATCTCTTCTGCTGGAGGAAAAATTAAATCAAAATTAAATGTTTTTGAAAGGAAATAGCATAAACAAGTTTTATAAATACAAACATTAACCTTCCTTAGAACAATAAGAAGGATTTGAATATACAGTGGGTGCAAACACACACTGTCATTTCTCCCAGGGTGCAAACACACACCGGCGAAAAAACACGTAGCCATGATCATATGGGTACAAATATCAAACTACCCTTTCAATCACTATTCTTTAGACCAGGCAGTTAACAACCTTGGTGGTAAACGTACTTTTAAAAACACAATGTTAGCATGATTTCCCGATGGAGTCACGCAACCATCTCTAACCAGGAAGTAACTAACACTGTACAAGCTCTTAGTGTCTGACGTGACTTCTTAAATCAACTAAACAAACATCAGCACAGGTGTCGCAAACGTTTCTTACGGTTCTTTTTATTTTTTCAAAGTTTTTCTCTTCATGCGTGAATATATCATTCTTAAAGCAAAGGCCGAGTGCTGTTTCATGCATACCAATTACAAAGCTATGTTATATTAGTCACTTATTGGGTCTTATCCGGACAAGTGTTTTCACAGGGTCACTATGGATGCCCGTCTAATTTGAGACTCAAAGTAAAGATATTGAAGAGGAAGATAAAATGCTTAAAGTAAATAAGGAGAAAAAGGTTCATAGTAGACAAAGAAAAAAGAAAGGCAATGACTCTATGTAAACAAATAAAAGAGGGAGATTAAAGCTCAACATAAACAACAACAAATAAATGGTACGGAATATCTATTGTTTGGAGATATTTACTCAAAGTTCGTAATATATGTGAAACGAAATAATATACACTAGCAAACCCAAGCATAAATCGCACTATACTTATGTAAAACTTTTTTTTAGTCCCGGTTTTAAATTTTATAATTTTATTTTTAAAGAATGAATGTCCTATTTGTTTGTTGTTGTTAGCAGACAGTAACATAAATGAGTACATTTAATAAATTGTAGGGCACTTTTATTAACACGATCTAAACAAAAATATGAATATGATGATTAAGAAGGTGTTCAAACTGGATGAATTAAAATTACAACACATGTATAATATTCATGAAACATAGCAAGCCTATTATGTTTGTCGTAATTAATAAAGTACAAATTAGTATAGAAAAATCTTAAGGACGCCACTTACTTTAAAGGAAATGTCTTCGCACTGCAGTATTAAAAAAAAAAATTGAAGGTCTGAAACATCAATACCATGAAACAGTTTCCATATCTTAACATTTTTTTTTTGTGAACCTATCTTTTTTTTAATTTATTTTAGGAAGGCTAGAGATATATGTTTCTAACAATTTATTTTTGATCTCAGCACTGCAAAATTTTGCGTGAAACTTCCTTGAAAATTAGCTAATTTTTACTTTTCATGAATTTTAAGAAATTATAAAACCTAAAATGTGACTTTTTAATTCATTAAGGACATGTAGCTATGATTCCTCTCTATTTTGGGCGTGAACCGTATTTTGAAATTTAAAAAAAAACCTCGTTGAATAACGTAGGATTTTTGGCTTCTAAGCACACCAAATAGGCAGAGCCATTATTCGTTAGTAATTATTTTCTTTGAAGCCTCGAAATAAGAGCCGTAAGCTTATACCTATTTTCTCCTTTTCCATACTCTTTCCAATTATTTCGTTCATTCTAATTAAGAAAGGAAAAGTAGAATTCGTTAAAGAAATGGATGAGGGATGAAAGAAGGAGAATCTAGTTCTAATCTTACGTTTCTATGGGCTGTATACAATATAGTCTAATCTCGGGAGTAAACCAATCTCCAGGTATGTATGTATACGAATAACAAGCGTGCGGTTGAGGTCGAATGGGAGATTGTATTGGCTGACTACTGAATCTCAATTCTATATATAGTCGATTTACTGATTTTTTTTTATAATGTATTAGTTAATCATAAAATATTAAGAATGAAGTAAGTTCCAAATGTAAGATCTCCACACATGCACTATAGATCTATTTTACACCACCTGTTACAACAATTTTTTTTTTAACACCGCGTCTTACTCTCCGTTCGGGCTACACACTTGTGTACTAATTGTACTAATGGTTGTAGGCATTAGAGTGGGTATATTTAAAGGAAGTGTACCCGCTTTGCGTGGAAGGAGAGTAATTTTTTTCATAATCCACCCTCAGTACACCCGACCAGAGATTCGAACCTGGATCTTCCCCTCATCGTCAATCTAGTCTACTGTTAGAGTAGCGCTTTATACCATGCTGCCACCAACGTGAGTAGCAATTTGATTAATTTATTTTCTGGATCATATGTGACGAATAGTGACTTCTTTGTACGCTTATCTCTAATTTCTAAATAAATTACATTTAGAATTATATATATTCGAGATTCGGCTCACAACTAACCTATAATACAGAATATACACTTTGTAGAGTAATAGAACTGTGACTATATTAATCATCACCATCAAATGTTTCCAGCCTGTGGCCGGGTCTGTTTAGTAAAATGCCTCCATCTCCCTCTGTGCTTCCACCATTCTTCTTCCCGCACTCTTTATCCACCCTCCTCCTCACACGTGCACATTTGCTGCTATCTGTTCCTCCTATCTCTTCTTTGGTCTCCCTTGTGGACTATATTGTATATACATATTAGCGAGGTTCGGCAGTCAGACAATCTCCCAATCTACCTATATAGTACGACGGTCCTTGGAGCCTTAGTCCTCTCCCATTCGACCAGAGCTGCTTGTCTTTCGTATACTGGGAGCTTGGTCGACTCTCGAGACGGGACTATAGATACGGCCTCAAGTCCCCTTTCGTGAGAGTCTTTATATCCCCAACATTCTGTTTGAAACTGTCGGGTGCAAGCAAGCAACCTGTTTACTCGATCAACAGGTATCAATAGAGACGTGACCGGAATAAGCTAGAGGTGGTCTCCGGTAGACTTGCAGGACCTTGACAAGGGAGGGACACACTGACAAAACGACTGAAACCGCGCCCGGTCAGCCGGCCAACTTGTCCGCCACCCGCGACAGATAGGAGCTCTGGAAACTATTATTTTAACGAGTGTTGGTTCCAATCCCTTGTGGAGGATAGCTTATACCCCTCAAGTTGTTCTTTACGATTTTTCATTTTTAATCAAAGTTTTAAAACAATTTTATTGGTCAGATAAAGAGCTGAACGTAAGAAAATTGATAAGTAGCACTTACTATTTCATGAAAAAACCCACATAATTATTAATATCTGAACCATTTAAGCTATTTTTAAATAATATATTAGTTGTTTTACACAAGAGTTTTTTTTAGCACCGTGTTTTAATAACCTACAGGCTATACGCTTATGTACGAATTACGCTAATGGTGGTAAGGATTAGGAAGGATATATTTAGAGGAAGTGTACCCGCCTTAGCGTGGAAGGATAGTGGAAAACCATACGCCCGACCGGTGGTCAGACAACCTAGAGTGTCAGTCTTGTAGGCTGATTGCTAGTGACGTGAAGATCGAGGTTCGACTCTCTGTTGGGTGCGCTGGATGAGGCTTTCCACAGGTCGTCACCCGAGAATGCAAGTGTTCTATCTCCAAAATGGTTAAATTTGAGATATTTGGTGTATACGTTTATTTAGAATGCATATGATCCACCTGTGGTGAAATTGAGACTATTAAATAATTACTTAAGAAGATACAAGCTCGAGTTGTCTTCTAGTAACATTGGTTTTATACACAAGGTCAAACTTCAATGCTCTTTTACACAAAAGTGAAAAATTGGACATAGAACACTTGCATTCTCGGGTGACGAGGTGACTTATAACTTTGGTTTTCCCATCCTCTCTCCAAGCTGATGAGGGTGTACTTCCTTTATACACCCTTACTTGTTCCTACCTCTTAAGGTTATTCGACAATAAAATTGTTATTGCACAATTTTAACAAGCTTTAGCTATAGAAAGTGATTCACTGATTTCATATCATTACAGTCCACGAGTTATTTGGGGTCAAACTTGCTATTTTATGTTTTTTACTTACCCTTGTTAAGGCACCGTAATTAATGTATGGGGCTGAAATATAATATAGATATAATATATTCATATAAGGTGTACACAGTTAAATATTTATAATATGTTAAAGAAAAATAATGCTTTATGTATAGTCAGTTTAAAAGTGGTAAAATTACATCATATTTAATCAAATATAAATACTGTACTTTTTTATATTCCGATAATTATAATTTATCTCATTTTGCAGTACATTTAACCGTGTCGTTATTTAGACTTAATTGATGTTTTTAACTTATGTGTTCAAATTAATATATATATATTTGAAAAGTCTATTTCATGAAATTTCTGGTTTTGACTGTACCGGTTGTAGAGACAACACCGACTAACAGAAAATAATATGCCCAGCCGTGGCAGAGTGTTAGATAATCTCAACTAAATGACACACCCAGTTAAAGCGAACGCCAGCTCCCTGCTTGTCGGTGT
Source organism: Timema poppense (assembly GCA_902141375.1). Taxonomy (NCBI): domain Eukaryota; kingdom Metazoa; phylum Arthropoda; class Insecta; order Phasmatodea; family Timematidae; genus Timema; species Timema poppense. The sequence continues at coordinate 18,861 of CABFOV010004909.1, read as the reverse complement.
TACTGGAATAGGCTGAAACATTGCCACTAGCTATATTTTACAAGATAACCCCATCAATCCCCACATGTATTAAATTCCTTGCTAAGATGTTATAGACTCACAAAATCTCAGTAATTATCATTTTCGAATGAATTTAAAGTGGAATGAATGGAAGGGAACTTCAGTTAAAATCAGTATCTATACAATTCCTATGATAAAACGCTTTTTTTTACAAACTAAATAAAATATTGCTTCAGTATAAACATCTAGTACAACTAAGTTTCTAAAGTTGGTAATAGTATCAACAATTCTTGGATATTTGTAATGGGCATAGGGGAAGTTGACGTTTTTAAACGAAGAGAAAAAGTCCTGCTAAAATTCCACGATAACCATGACGCATAAATGTTTCCACTGAAGTAATATTTGCTTTACTTTGGTTTAAAAAAATTAGTTAAAAAAAAAGACAATCTAAAGATAAGGACGTAAGCACGCGTTCCGCTCCACCTCAAATGTTACCATCAACAACCCTTGTGCTGAACTTGGTAATTAAAAATAATACATTACAGATTAATAATTTGTTGGGTGACTTGAACGCACAAGTAGGCGGGAACCTCAATGCGAGCCTCATCGGACGATACAGACGTTGGGGAGTTTGTTAAATGAGTTATTAGCATAACAAGGTTGGGTTTGTCTCTGCCAGTCCTCCGCCATGACGTCACGATCGCTTGTACCGGAGGAAAAATAACACGGCAGATTAACAAGACAGCTCTTAAATTAACCGAAGTCATGTTGTTTTTTTCTTTCTATTTTTGTCCACGTGATGCAGCTGGTGAAGATAAGCATATAAATGGGGTATATGCTGTTAGATTTAAGGGGTATGTTAAATATTGCTTGTCTTCCCCCCCCCCTCACACATTTTATTGTATTTTTTTTGTTTTTTTAATCTTGATATTATAATACCCGCAATGAAATGTTAAGTTCGTCTAAGACTGGTTTGAAGGTGTCGGAGAGGTCGGAGTTAAAATCCCGTTCAGGTGGACTGTGGATGTTTATTCCTAAATAATTTTACACTCTTCCTACACGTAAGTTAGGATACATTTACTATAAAAGTGTACCTTCCTCAGCCCTACCCAATTAATGTTGTTAAAAGTGCATAGTTAGGACAGGTACTAAAACATGGGTCAAACAATGTCGTGATAAATCTTCACTCTTTGTTCTCGGCTGACATTTTATTTACAAATTTAATTTGTATCAAAAAGGAACTTTATTTATGGATTCCATTATTTCTGGGATATTTTTGGAATTAATAAAACGCACAAATATTTAAATTTATAGGCAAAGTTAATTGATTAAATTATTTATATGTTTTTTTTTAGATATTTAACGTGCCCTTTCTGAACCGACTTATTATATCAGCACACGACTTATAAACTAACTTAAATCTAGAACAGACATAACCTACATTTCTCTATTATAGATTTTTCGGCCGATCCGGGAGTCGAATCTGGGACCTTTACCTTAGTAGATAGACAAACTGAGCTAATGTTTAGACTCTTTCATTCGTTAAAAAAAAAAGGTAACATATTCTTTCCTTCCTCTAATTTTTATCCACGAAAAAAACAATATTTTCTAATTAATTTTATAAATAAAACTAATATTGCACAATTTAACTCTTACATCAATCAGCTTCACCCCACCTTAAAATGAGAACTTTTGACAAATGGTGTCGGCTTGTTTGTGACTGAAGCAAATAAAACATTTAATGAGACCGAACATGTAAATGAACAGAGGAGTGGAGGTGACGCGCAACACACCGTTGTACTTCGCCTCCGACCAACACTTTCAACAGCCCGCGGGCAGCGGATCTATGAATATGTACGACATGGTTGTCACCTTACCTTGTGTATATTCGGCACTGGTGCGGGCCATCCTTTCAATAGACACGGCCCGGATTTTCATCAAATGTCGTCCTTTTTTGTGTGTGTGTTTAACACAACGCTCATGAAAAAACTTTGTTCATGATCCGTTTGTTATGGAACTGTATGTTATTATAGGTAATTTTTTAGTATGTTTTTAGGGACTTTTGAGTCATTTTATGGTATTCCTATTGAATAAACATATTTTTTAATACTATCGATTTGTTGAACTGAGAAGATAATGTAGGCAATGAACTTTGTTTGCTCTTTGCTTGTATGGCTGTAAAATACACATTCCTGGTGAGATTGCAACTAGGCTGGAGAAGGTTGTGTTGAGAAGGGATAATTATTACTTCTAGAGAGAATATTTTAAAAGCAATGTTATATTTAGCAGAATGCAAAAGGCTTTTAATTGAATTTTACATTTGTAAATTTCGTGTTTGATTTAGTTGTGTGCCTTAAATACGAGTTTTTGTTCATATACAAACATAATCACCCCCGTCCCCTTATGGGGTAGGCAAGAAATTGTGCACATAGCTCAAAAAACAACTCCGTACTTGAGCGATCCTCATTAACTTTCTTCACACTTCTCTATCCTTGCATACTCCCTTCGCTTCAACAACATAAACACACCAGGTCATACATGCTTTTTTATTCTTAAAACTCTTAATGTTTCTTTTTTTCACACATTTGTCTTCAACATTTATCCATTTCTTACAGGGCCTACCCCTTCTTTTTGATGCATACACTCTACCTTCATATATTTGCTTTGTCACTCGATCCACTCTCATCCTATCAACATGCCCAAACCAACGCAAGAAGACGCTAATTTAACATAACCTAGTGGATTCCCTTTCCAACCGTAATCCTTTAGCGTCCATTCGTTACTGACTATTCACACAAGTTTTAGGTCATTTTATAGGTCTTTTCTCATAATTCTTAGGTCATTAAAATCCAGGACCTACTAATTACTATTAATGGTGCAATAGAGCGCCATGAACAATTTTAAGAGGAGCTCAAAGTAATTAGACCAAGAAATCAAATCAGATCGTGAGTTTAGCTTTATTCGTGAGCTAAGTTGGGATGGAAGCTAAGGTCAGAATTTTCGCAATTATTATTATTATTATTATTATTATTATAGCAATACAATATTTGTATTTAATAAATTTATCTTCTGGAGCGATTTTTGATTTATTTTGGCCAAAATTGAGATAATATATCTAATAAACACTAAATAATGTTTAATTGATATTACTCTACTTAACGTGTACTTTCTAACCAATGTTTATATCAGCAATCAGCACATGACTTAGGAAATAAATAAATTTAGGACAGTACGCCAAATACTACAAATTCAGCCTCGCACTCAATGGAATGCAGGACAAACCTGAATATAAATATCTTCATCACCGTCCGGAATAGAACCAAGGTCCTCGAAGACAGGTAGCCATGCTGTTCAAGTTTGATTTGATTCTTAAACAATGTTCTCCTTTAAAAAATAACTACTAGATCCAGTATGAACAAAAGTTATTTCAAACACTTGATTGACGATATTTATTTCCACACGACCTGAGGCTGAAAACTATAATGGTAACATTTATTTCTTCTCATAAAGATAAATTACGTCAGATTTGAATGTTGAGATATTATTTAAGTTGGCTATTTTTCTCGGAGTATGTTGACTGTTAAAAATTGATCGCAACAAGAAAGAAAGTTATTCCAATTATTGCTATTAAATTAATTTAGTGTCAACGTGAGTGTTGGTGATAATAATATTAATATTAGTAAATATAGCTTTCCAAACACAAGGTTTAACCAGAAAACGACGCATTCACTAAGTAAATGCAAATCCGCCGCGGTAACAAGCGGTCTAAACCAAGACTTGCATTGCACTGGGTTTAATTAAGAGGAAGTGCATCCACATTTGCGTGGAGGGAGACCGTCTAGTTTAACACGAGAGTTGCGCGTCAGCCTGAAATTTATTACATTCACACTTGTTTCTTCTTATAACTGGCTACCGTACTAAATACATATTTCTATAACTTCGACAAAGAGCCATACAAAATATTAGTTTAGAAATAAAACTTTTTATATATAAATATGCGCATTAGCAAAACCGAAAATGACGTCATCAACAACACTTTTTTTTTGTCTGATCTGAAGAGAAGGCAACATTTTAGAAGCTATTGTTTGTAAAGCATTTTTAATTGAACTACAGACGCTACTTTCACAAAAAAAGAAACATCCAAATGGTTATTTTCAAAAGTTGGTATTTCAATAATGTAAAAAACGCTTAAAGGAAATAAATAACCAAAAACAAATAGTTTGTTGTGAAAGTTTTAACTGCCGAGAGTGACAGCAGTTCAACACAATATGATCTTACAGATCATATTGTTTGGCGAATGGATACTTGGTAACTTTTACTAGCTTTCACTTACCTACACTCCTACCGTAGAGGGGGTGTACCTGTCCAAGCTACCCGCAAATTTCCCACTAATGGGGTAGGTAGAAGGGAAATCGGGAAACCATTTAGGAAAAACCACCCTCAGTACACCCGACCTAGTTTAGAAACCTCACTCGGCAATAGTCTATTTTGGGCGTGGCACCTTATACCACGTGATCACGGGGACGCCGGTCTAATGATACCAACAATAAGAAAAGGCTAAACATCTCATACTCTCGCTACGAATTTTAATTAACTGAATTATAGAAGGATAAGCTAGTACACAATTACAAATTTTTTTCTAGGACATAACCCATTCTAATAAGATCGGACATAGCCTGTTCTAATACAATCGAACATAGCCTGTTCTAATACGATCGGACATAGCCTGTTCTAATATGATCGGTCATAGCCTGTTCTAATAATATCAGACGTGATTTGGATGAGTGAATTAATGAAACATTACGTCGCACCAATATTCAATGTTAAATTTCGATCTATATAATAAACTCATCATAAAGCTCAAAACAAACATTTTCAATTTAGGTTGAATTTTAATTTTCAAACGTTCATATTCTAAATATCCAGCTCTAACGTCAATATATCTACTAGTATATAACATTAAAATATTCGTAAACCAAGTATAAACTACATTTAAATCGTGGTAGAAAAAGAATTTTATCAAACACAAACATATATTTTCCCGCCAAACATTGATGACATATTTTATTAGTGTTATTTTATAGGTATTGACGCTCTCTATCAAAAGTGGCAGCTAGGTCACATGACTTTTATTAATATATTAAAGTACATTTAGTAACTTTTTTAACTATCAGATTCGTATATATTATATTTGGCAGTGCCGCCCGGAATCAACCCGGATCGGCAATCAAAACGGTTTAAGGCGTCAATTTTTCAATAGAATGGATTGTCGGGGAAGGGGGAGTTAAGGGTAATGGGAGTAGTCTTTCACATGTGATTTATCGCTGTGGTTTTCCCATTCCTTCTCCACTCTAACGTGACTGCATTTCCTATAAACAGACTTACTCACCTTCTCAACCTATATTGATCCGTTAACATCCATGCTGCTAAACGCAATAGTAATTTTAAAAAATCTTTCCAGGACACTCCAAATCGGTGATCAATCTCTTAATCATGGTGTTGCACAAATTAGATACAAGTGATCTAAAAGTGATCTATAAGTGATCTATAAGGGTGGTTCTAAGTATTAAGCACATCACTGAACCTCCAACTTATTAAATAAACACTTTATAAGAAGAAACGGAGATACAGAATTAAATGTTTTGCCATTTACATAAATCTAATTTAGTTTTGAGAAACTAAATTTCAAATATCCTCTTGTCATCTGACCTTTCCATATAAAATAAATTCATGTATATTGGAAAAACAATATTGTAAAGTATTTAAAGTAGTGTACTATATTTGAAAGAGAGTACAGGAAAGGTGGATAGAAAACATAAAAAAAACAACACACTGTTGCTTTTATAATGAAAAGAAGAACACAGTTCACACTTTACATTGCTGCCACTGAACAAAGAGGTAATGGCTCCCTCTTGAAGAAAATCAATCGTTACCGCCCAATCCCCCAACCTAGGTTTCATTCTATCGGAACTCTTTAAAAGTAGTGTGTAATTTGGTTACTCGTCAGTATTTTATTTAAATAAAAACGTAATTAAAGGTTTTGTTTTATTTTGCCCTGGTGCCTAAGAACCCGTTTGAGTTTTACGCATGCATTAATTATGCTAATGGAACGAGGATGAGGAAGGTATAATTTTAGAGGAAGTGCACGCACATTTGCCTGGAAACCGTTTAGGAAATATCCTTCTCAATATACCTCAGCGGGATTTGAACCCAAACTTGCCATCACCGGCAAACCAGTTTCAAACTGGAGCGACGCGTTTAAGACCAAGTGACCAAGGATGCGGGTTTAATGTTATTAAAAGCACAACTTTGGGGGTTAATATGAGACATCCATGAGCAATTCCCTCACAAGATTGTCTACTCGGCCTATCCAGCTAGTCTAGTTCCTACACAGCAGTGGCGTGCTACGGAGATTGCGAAGGAGGCTGTCAACTTGTGTTTGAAGGCGATAAGACCGTGTGTGGGACAGTGGCTGTTGGCCGCTTCTCACAACTGATATACTCTTACAGGTGTCATCTGATACAATGGACACCGTAGTGTCCCTTCGACCAGGAACTAATACAGTCTACAGAACCGGTGTCAGTCTAGCCTTGTTTGATTTGCCGGTAATAGAGAGGTTGAGGTTCGAATTCTGGCCGGGTGTATTGGGGAATTTGTTTTCCTTATTGGTTTACCTGGCGCATTTCCTTCTCCGCTCTACCGTATTCATTCCTATTATTCCAATTAGTGAAAACATGCGAACAACATGGGTGGGTAGTAAGGTGCGAAGCACCTACAATATGTTATACATCTCCGCCTCCTTTTCAATTTAATTTATTCAAGGCTTAATTCAACAGAAATTAGTTATAAATTATATTTTGTTTGTATTTCAAGTCATAGCGTCCAATAATCTACTAGTAGAAGACTTCGCTCCCACCATGTTCTTATCGTTACAACTATTTTAATATTTCTCTTTGGATTTCAAGTTGAAATATCTCAAATAATTCCTCCTTGGATTTGAAGTTGGTATTTCTCCTTGGTGATCAAGCTAGACAGAAAACAAATATTAACACTATATTCGATAGTACATTATAATTAAAGAAAGTAACCATTGATCACGTGGTTTAAGATATCAATCTCGCAGTAGATATACAAATGTTGAAAAAAATACGCCCTAGTACTGAATCGGATGCTTAGAATTTAAAATTTAAATCACTTAAGATGAGTTACTAAACGAAAAACATGTTGCTCGGCTGCCATATTGAAATGTATGACCCGATTGAAAAACTAGGTAAGTTTAGTTAGGACACAATATAGAATAATGTTCGGCCTAGTTTCGTTAAAATTGGTCCATGCATTTGACAGCTACCACGAAACAAAGATCCGTTTATACAAATTTACAGACAGACGAAAGTTCAAATAGTCGAGTTAAAACAGAACCTTGCTACGCTCAATAAATATACACGAATTATTTTATTTTATTTCAAGCAATAGCTTCCAATAATCTATGAAATATCTGAAGATTGTAATCCTCTATCTTTGTAAATATCCTTGAGGATATTTCTTTTCCCTCCCCCCAACGTATCGCGCACATAAATAACGTTATAATTATGTCATTAGGCCTGTCAAGGATGACTCCTCAACATGAGTAATTGGTAGTGCCGTGCAGTTAACTCTAAAGGGGGATCTGCCCGTAAAAGTCCTGCACACACTTTCCGCCGCAAATGACGTCATCATTCATAGTGTGCAAACATTTATATAAATCCACGAGTTGTATCAAGCGGTGGTTCAGTCACTGAAGTTTATAATATTATTTTTATGTTTACGAAAAACAGACGATTTAAAGTCAAATATTCAAAGGTAAGAGCTTTTAAAAAAAATACAGACTTTTTTTTGTGGTCAACATTAAGAACATTTTAATATATCTTGCTAGGCCTGTCGTAACTTCATATGACTTACAATCTAACTTAATGCCGGGGTCACGATCAACTTAACGTTCACTTAACGTAACTTAACGAAAAGGTTCTCCTCGTGTTTTTTAAATGGAAGAGATCACCATGCAGTTAACTTAATGTTCACTTGGAAGTCCACTTAACTTAATACATTTCCTGGGAGGTCTTTCACGTTAAGTGAACGTTGCATGAATGGTATCATGTGATCTATTCAGCCAATCACTATGCGAGTGATGTATACTGGGCTATTTAGTAATTCATTTGTTGGTTTTATTACCAAGGTCTACTTCTTAGCTTCATTTTAGTGATAGGACACTAAAAATTAAACTAAAATATGAAAGCTAAATTTATCAAAAAAGTTTGATGATACATTTCTATTATATCGAGATAAAATATTAAACATTCATAGATACAAATAGTACAATTCACAGACCAAAATACATAACCTAGAATGCACATGTTTGGCTCAAGTTGTTACGTTAAGTTACGTGAATCGTGATCATACATCTGTTTTCTTAAGTTAAGTGAACATTAAGTGAACGCTACGTTAAGTTAAAGTTAAGTTGATCCAGATTCCAGCGTAAGACTAGGACAGGCACAACATCCAGTCCCCGCCCCTAAGGCTAAACCCACATTTCACCAATGATACATTTTTCAGTCATGCCAGGTATCGAACCCGGGACCCTTAGCTCAGTATACAGACATGCTACTGACTAATATAAGATGTCGTATATTTTGTTTAACATATTATTAGTATTATTTAATAGCTATTGTTAATATCGACCAAAAGTGAGTACTTCAGATCTCATGAATTGTCATATGAGCACGTGAAATTAGATCTAGTAGCTTTTCCAGCTATCAGATAAGGCCCTTCCTTTTAAAATTGGACTTAGCCAATAATAGAACGACAGCTGTTTGTTTTTTTGTGTGTGACAAAGATTGAATGTTGTTTTTGCGCCACAACATAATACTGATTCGTGCTATATTCATAATTTACATGAGATAGGGATGAGAAAGGCAGAAGCTCAATAAGAAATGTACCTGGGGAGTAAAAACTACCTTAAATACACCCACTGGGATTTAAATTACGACCTCCCTGCCACCGACCAATTAGACTGACGCCTTTGTTTGCGTGTCCGATGATGATGTCTACAAGGATTTTATGCTACGTCCTAATTATGTTGTTTTTATTATTAGCACTGCGTCTTACTACCCGTTCAGGTTATATCATAAATGATAATCACTCTAATGAGGTAGGGATTAGGAAAGAAGAATTTTAAAGGGGATGTACCAGCATTTGCGTGGAAGGATAGTGGAATATCATTTAGGAAAAAAAAACTCAGTAGAACCTACCGGGATTCGAATCTGACCTCTCCGTCATCAGCAGGCAAATCTAACGCGATAATGATGCCTTATGTCACTCGGCCACCAAAATGAGCTTATAGTTACTAATCCAAAGACACGGTGGGGGGAGGGTGAATTTAGGGAAATGAAATAGCAATAGTTTGATGCAGATAGTATGAAAAGCCACAAATGAGGGTTGGGGGTAAACAACCCCTAATGCTGTCAGTCAAGAATAAATCCCAGCCTGCCTTGGTGGCTGCATGGTCTAAGGCATCACTCTCATGTTAGACTAGACTAGTGATGACAGAGATATTGGAGTTCGAATTCCGGTAGTAAGTATTGAGGTTGGTTTTCCAAAAGGGTTTTCCACTCTCCTTCCACGCAAATCCTCTAAATTCAATCTTTCCTTAGAGTAATTAATACATAGTCATATAACCTGAACAGTGAACAAGTAGTAAGACGCAGTGCTAAAATAAATCCCAGTCTCGAGTCAAATCTTTATCACAAACCGCTAGACAAATCTTTCTTATTTGTGCGTCCTAAGCACAGTAAAATGACGTTAGCTACAGTAGCCCCGTGGCTTCTTTGGTGCTGACTGACAGCTCAAAACTGACTTCTGACAGTCAACATTTAGGTATATACCTAAATTTTGACGGTCAGAAGTGACAGCTAATAAACACATATTTTTGCAGATCATATAGTTCGGCGTAGGGATACTTAATTTGGTCTGGTAACTTTTCAAAGCCGTCAGCTGTCAGTCAGCACCAAATAAGCTATGAGGCTACTGTATCTTACCACAGGGGGGAAACGTGGATGGTTACTCTCAATTACTTGAACTAGCTGGATTGCCTGGAGAGAGGAGACAAAATCATATTGTAGTAAATTAAATGTATATTGAGGCCGTTTGTGAACCAAACTTTGTCACCTGGCTCACAGTCAAACCTTACCCTACCAGTGTCGTGTCGTGGAGTGCTTCCATGGTATGCATAGCTTTCCTAAGTTGTACCTGTGATATGATATCTCTCAATTTGTCTCCATTTGACCAAATACATCAAATCTGTCCTACATACCTAACATGAAGTTCATTCTCGTTTATACCTGGCCAATGAGTGATAAGTAGCCTACTATTCCTGTTAATGTTTGTACCAAGTTTGTTCACCCTGGAAACTCTCCACGCCATGCCACTGAACTTTACCGGTGTAATTCAGTCTGTCAACGAGACTGAGCGTGTCCCAGTCTTTTATTAATTTTCTATGTTAATTTTATGTGTGGACCGGATTGAATTTCAAATGAGCTACTCCTTTTCGATGTTCAAATTTTTGGACGGTGATTAATCGTCCTTTCCTAAATTCTCCAAACAATATAGTAGCGTGGGAATTAGTGGAGAAATGAGCTGTGCTTATTCAAAAATAACTAGTTGTTCCAAGACAACATTTCGCCTAAGGGCCAGTTTCATAGTCAAATTTAGTACGCCTCAAGTGCGGCGCTACACTAAGTACATGACGACACCTACCTAAACTCAAATGGAATGGGCCGCTCTCGCATAGGAAACTGGCCCATTCCATTCTGATTTAGGTGGGTGTCATCATGAACTTAGTATAGCGCCGCACTTGAGGCTTACTAAACTTGACTATGAAACTGGCCGTAAGTCAACTTTCCTCCTTGTAAAAGTCACATTGTTTTTAGTAAGGCCCCACTGAAGTTAAGATGTTTTGTGATTTTTCGCCGAATCTATCGCTCAATATCTATATTTTCTAGACACCCTAGCTACTTTTTATTACATCGGGAACGTTGTCTTGATAACGTCCATGCATTCATCCACCGAATAACACATCATATAAAGATTATGAATTCGCTATTAAACATGTGTCAATTTTGTTATGGTAAATATAACCCTTAAAGTTAATTTGGTAGAACTTGAGGAATTTATATTGAGAGAAATTGGAGTTCCTAAATTGCAATTTCTCCTTCAAACATTTTTGGGTACATCCTTGGTTTACGAGCCCGAACTTTTTTTCCTTAGTATGAAAATCGGCCGGGTATAACTCGAGACTACGTTTAACACCATGGTTAAAGTCTTTGGGAGTGTAGGTAACGCGAGTTATAGTTATGTGTTTTTGCAGTTCTAATAGCAAAACTTTTTTTTTACCAAAATAAATAAATATAGTGTTTAAAATATCTTCACATGGAGATATCAATAGTTGTTAAATATCTGTCATAAGCATAGTGGCATTAGACGAAAAACCTTTTAAATGAAGATAAAAAGTTGTAATTAAATTCCAGGACATTCTTGAAAGATATTCAACAACTGGTGAAGGCATCATGTGAAGAAAATTAAACTCCTATGTTTCTATTGAAGCAATATTTGGTTTGTTTTGAACAAAAATAGTGTTGACATAAAAACAGCAAAAATACTGACCTTTTCTCGCGTCCCCTTCATCCCCACCTAGAAATAGGACCTATCTTGTTACCGGAGGGAGAAGTATATCTTGATGTTGTTTCGAATGGAAATTTGAACTCCCTTTTATTATTATTATTATTATTATTATTATTATTAGCACCGCGTCTTACTACCCGTTCGGGTTATACGCACTTACGCTAATGTGTAATGGTATGGTGATATTGAGAAGAAATGGAGGACCTACAGTTTAACGTGGAATCCGAACCACGGTGGAGGCCTGGCATTCCCCACATTCACAAGATGTATTGTCAGAGGTGAAGGAAGGGTTTGGTAATCAGATAGATCTGTGCCGGGACCGAGGATTGAACCCCGGCCGCCAGCACAGAAGTATGACACCTTACCCTTAGACCGCCAGGTCACCAACTCCCTTTTAGGAAATACTAAAATATTTTTTGCTGTCGGCATTGATAACATTTTACCATCCTATTAGTATTATTTTATAGGTATTGATAATATATATCAAAAAGCTCACCTGCAAACCACATGACCTAACGTACGAATTTTTTGAAGTTTATCTAGTAATGTTTTCTAGTTATCATGTATATCTAATTGTATGGAAATTGGGGAATATATCTAAATAGATGCAAAAACGTTAACAAGTAGCCCTATAAAAATAAACGGTACAGTGCACCACACATACTTTCTTTCTCCTTTTCCTAAATATTTTAATGTTTACTCAAAACTCATATGACGTGTAAAACTCAATAAAATAATAATAATAATAATATACTGTACTTTAAATTGAAAAATGACACCTGGACATGGAAATCGAACCCGGGACCTTTAGCTAAGTATGTCAATGCTCTTACACTGAGCTATCCAGGAGTCGTGTCCCGTGCTCAGGGTCATTCTTCACTTATATTTTAAGGCAGAGTCTGTGATGGACGTGTGGGAATCGTCTGCTAAATATTAGTGATCAATCGATAACACGAGCTATAATATAGCACAGCCACTCGGGAGGGCTTTACGCTGTCAAATGTACGATTACAATCATACAAATGTACATATCATGACGGATTAAATAACCAAACTATTATATTTGATAATTTCGGCTATAGCCTCATCTAAATATCGTATTCTTTAAAGTGATGGTTCCTGGATAGCTCACTGGTTAGAGCATTGGGCAAAGGTCCCGGCTTAGATTCCCGTGTCTGGGTATTATATTTAGATAAGGCTATAAGCGTAGCTCAATATAACAGCTTTGCTTTTTAATCCCTCATTAAATGATATACATTGTTGCAGAGAAACACCGGAAAGCGTCCCAGCACCGCAGTCACTCTTGTATAGTGTGTTCGACTGGTATGCTCGGCTTTCGTCAAGGAGGGTTAGGATTAGTTTTGAATCCCGGTTAAACGCGCTGGAAGTGTTGTTTTTAAAAATTAAATTTATCTATCTTATCCTCTCGGTATGGACTAATAATATCGTCCTTGAAAATCACCTTCTTAATCCTTTGTCCTTAAATTAGTGTAACTTGTGCACAGCCTTAACTTTCAAGATGATGTGAGTTTTTTTAACTTTATTTTCTCGTGACTAAACTGTTGCTTTCAAAAAAAAATCACAAATATTTAAGTGTAGCGCATATCTATAATCATTCAATTTTTTTAAAACTAGATAATTATATAGATATGTTTGTTTCACAGTCCCGTTTCAATCATTTAAGTCAATGGTGCCAGCTTTTATTTTAAACTAACCTAACATAATATATAGATTGGTTGTACAAAGCAAGACACAGAAAACCATATTTTCAAGTTTAATTAATTTTATTTAATCTAATTCTTAAAAACTAAAATATGAGCTCTCCACTTACTCTGAAAGATAACAAGCTTACCTTAACGAGATACACTATGGTGCGGCTCATAAATTTGACTAAGGTGTAATTAGTCAAGGTAAAACTGCTACTGTTAATCGTAAATAGAGTGTAGGCCTATTATTATTAGCACCGCGTCTTACTACCCGTTCGGGTTATACGCACTTACGCTAATGTGTAATGGTAGGGTGATTGTGAGATGAAATGGAGGACCTACAGTTTAACGTGGAATCCGAACCACGGTGGAGGCCTGGCATTCCTCACATTCACAAGATGTCTTGTCAGAGGTGAAGGAAGGGTTTGGTAATCAGATAAATCTATGCCGGGACCGAGGATCGAACCCCGGCCACCAGCATAGAAGTCTGACACCTTACCACTAGACCGCCAGGTCACCATGTAGGCCTATTATATACTCAAAATATTCCATCTTACAATGCTAACCAATCAGAATATATCTATATTAACAAAATGAAGTTTGTTTTTCCATCTGTTTAAAGCTAAGAAAAACATTGCTAGGGGTAACCACGCAGTTCATTACGTGGTTATACTGGGCAATGCCAGCTATTTCTGCTAGTAAAAACATAATTTAATTTCAGCCTGGTAAAGTATTTATTACTGATAAATAAACTTTGGGATTTCTATGTAAGCAAGTGTACATTTTCCCAAATTCAACTTTGACAAGGACATATCACATCACAATTAAATATAATACCACCGTGGCCACGTCACGAACTATAAACTAACTCTTACCTCGTGAGATCTAAACGGCTTGAAATATAAAACTCTTGAGCCTTAAAGGCATCATTTAGTCGACCAGTTAGTTTTGTTTGACCGACGCTGAAAAAAAGGCACCTGCCGAATCAGGAGCTATAATCTTTGGAACTAATGGACTGTATTTGAGCAAACATTGCACATTATTACAATACCCAGGGCTTATAGTCATTGTTTTATTCACATAGCCATAATAGAAGTAGTGTTCAGATATTATAATAGAGCCGGTGTTTAGATACATACCTAACCCTATTTTGTCCTCCAATCTCGATAAACTACACGTTTTAACCTTTTTCCAATCTCTCCTTAAAATAAACTGATGGCGTGTCTTTCAGATTTTAGCGCCTTTTTCTGTGTCGTGAGTTGAAAAAGGTAGAAAATCGCCGCGATTATTCATGAATGTATTGTATAAAAGTAGTAGTTTATACCAAACTTCTGTTTTTATTCACTACTTACAGTTTGGTCATATCTGGGCCCTACCATGAGTACGAGGGGGTATTTTGGTTGTACAACCTCCTATTTATTCTCCTGATAGAACGATTGTTGATTTGATTTTGTATTCCTTTTAAATGTCCAGGCTAGCTTACATTAATTTTCTTACTGAGCTATCCAGGAATGTTAATAATTTAGCACCGCGTTTTACTACCCGTTCGGGTTATACGATTTAAGTAATAATTACGCTAATGGATTAGGAAGGTTGAATTAGAGGAAGTGAACCCGCATCTGCGTGGAGGGAGAGTGGAAAATCATTTAGGAAAATTCACCCGACCGAGATTCGAACCTCGATCTCCCCGTCCTCAGTAGGCGAGCTCAACACGACTAGCGCGTTAGCCAACTACGCCACCGAGGCGGGTTTATCCAGAAGTTGTTCCGTGCATAGGTGTCATTGTTCCCTCATTTTATAACTTCGATTCCCGTGTCCGGGTGAAATTTTTAATTTTAAATAATATGTTATTTTGATGTGGCTATAACAGTAACTAACAAATATAATAAATTAGATATTTTATCCGTCATTTTTAAGGGTTGATAAACACCTGAAGAACCTGGAAAACATTGGGAATTTCCCCAAAAAATAATTATTGGACATTTATCAATCCGGAACATTTAATTACAAACTTTAAACACTAAATATTTGCAAATAATTAAAACGCGTAACTGAATAACTACGTTTTTATTCGAGCACATGTCTTGCGTTCCCAAACCTTTCTTTCTCCTTTAAACATTATTTAACCTAGTTACATCATGTATTTCTCCCCAATAATGTCCAATAATCCTGTTTTAATCACCATTCACATGAACCCACACTAGACACGTTTCAGAAAAATGATATTTAATTTATCTATAGTCAGGTTGGCTACAAAGATTCTATTTTTTTTAATCCCTGACTCTTACAGGTTTTTCCTACGGAATTCTTCAATTTTTCCAAAATGACGATTCTTAAGTTTCTTGCATTGATGGCATTATATGTATAAAATTTATTAAATGTTTTAGGTATTTTATAGCCCTGTGTAAATAGGGTGTGGAAAACAAATCATGTCATAACCAGGCAATTGATTTTTATAGCATCGAGAAACAAAATAACTAACTTTAATTTTCACTTAAAAGTGCGAAATTATTGGGGTTTTATTAGCCAAAGATTTAAATTTGCTGATATTTTATTATTCTTATAAAATTCACTGATATTACCCTGTTTTCCTTAACATAAAAAATCCTTGAATTTTCCAGGTTTTACCTATTTCCCTAACCTATGATAATAATATCTAAAGTGTCTGAAAAAATGCAAACTCCTTCTGGAAAACAAAGGAAATGTAGTATTAATAAGATAGTGGCAACCCTGCTTTTTGAACTCTCAGAAAAGGTTCTATTAGCGGTGATTTGACTATACCGTATACGTGTCATATCGCCGACCTGTCCGCGAATATGACAAACAGTAACAATGGACCTTGATTTTTTTGTTTTACAAAAAACACAACCCGGATGCTGCCTACCACACGAAGAAGAGGTTTATAATGAGTGGTAATAATAGTGGTGGTAGAAACTTGTGTTTGGTGCCTTTCTTCTACTAGTGAATAATATGTTTCATGTGGTAAGATGTACACTACGTTTACCTTGTAAGGTGGCTTGGTATTACCTTGACCTATTACGCTATGGCCCTATATTATAAGCAACACCATAGTGGAACCAAGAATGAGCAGCTTACTACCTTTCGAGATAAACGGGGTGTACTTATTAGTGTAGGGATAACCATTGCGCTGGCCAAGAAAACAGTATTCTTTTACTAGTGGTTAAGGAAGGTGCACTTTATAACCACCCAGATTATGTTGGAATATCACTTACAAACTAGATCAATATAGTACTCCTAATAATACTCACCCAGTTATTGTGCCTAAATATTTACTAATTGGTTAACAGAATGGATGATTATACAAATAATAAATATCTCTGTCAATAATACCCTAAATATAACTGGGATTCATTCAATTTATAGTCGACCTCTCTTAACTCGATCTACAGCTCTATTTTACTAGGAGGAACCTTATCCGACAGCTATAAAAGTTACTGAATCTACTTTCATGCATTCATATCGTCAAGTCTTGTGATATACAGCTGTCACTTTTGATAGATATTATCAATATACATAAAATAATATTAATAGTACAATAAACTGTTATTAATGCTGTCTGCAAAAATAAGATAGCATTTTATTAATACCCTTTCTGTCAAAATTGGACTGTAGCCATGGTGATAAGACATTGTCTTCAACTCTTGGTGCTTCCTATCCTTAACGTCCTTAAGAGTCCTTGTTCGATTTCAACTTTGTTCTCATACTACACCTCTAATCACGTGATAATGTACCATTGAGAAAACTTCGTTTGGATGGAAGAACGAGCAGTGGCGGCTCGTAGCTAAAATTAGTGGGGGTACTTCTCCAGACAACTTTTAGCCTTCGTTTTAAAATTGTGTAAGGAAAATTTTTTTATAAAAATAAACTGTATTCAGGAACTTGATAAAATCTTAACAAAAAACAAACATTTTTTATTTACTTTAACTTAAATTGTTACAGTTCAAGCTTGATCTATTTATTTAAAAATGAAATTTATTCTTCTTGTTTTGATTTGCGCAAAAAGTTCAGTAATTTTCTTCTTGATCTCAAGATGACAGTTGAGGAAATTTTTCTCAATTGAAAATACTGCAAGCACATTTAGTCTTTTTGTTAAATAAAAGAACAGAAAAAAATTAATCAAATAGAATAGCTGGAAGGAGAATAATAATCTAATTCTACACTATTATACACGTTATTACATTCAAGAATAAGGTACACGGTTTTTAAGTCCAACACACGTTGAGTAAATAAAAACTTCCTTCCCCCATCACGCCAGAGCCAGCACTGCGAGAACAACAGTGCTCTATCTACCTGGCTGTCCCACCTTCCTCCCCACCCCCTCCTATATGCGCATGCGCACAACAGTCAAACACCACGTCGCTGGTACTATGAAGCGCACAGTTCCATACAAAGATTTTGTATCTTTTTCATAAAGTGGAGAATGGCTACTGAAGTACGGTACTGACATTAAGCTTAAGGAATATATATTGTACTATAAAAATAAAGATAGAATTAAAGAAAAATGGACTCATTGTATTAAATGTTATTGATAATACCAAGTGGAAATAGGGGGTGCTGCAGTTCCGCAGTGTCTATACACGAGCCGCCACTGAGAATGAGAGTTAGGGTCAGTCATTTTAAATTTTTTTTTTTTAACAAAACACTTCTTTGTATGCGCTGAGAGGGTTTTTTCAAAAATAGTTTTCCAATCTCCTTCCACGCAAATGTGGGCCTACCTCTTATAAATATAACCTCCTTAAGCCCTAAAACCATGGGAGTAATTAGTACATAAGCGTATAAACCGAACTGGTAGTAAGACACGGTGCTAAAAAAATATGTATGGATATTTAATTTAGTCTGTCCGAAAAGGATTTTGTTTAAAAATACTGTAATTTTGACCTCACCGGCAATCAAACTCAGTACTCTTGGATCATTGCACAGGGGAGCTACAGACTTATAAGGTAAATGGTTAAATTTGGGTCTATGACACACGTTTTTAATCTGCACTGTGATACTTGTAAGATATGTTATTCATGAAATAAAATACACATAAAAAATTTAAAGAGTTAACACTAAAATAATACATTTTTAATAGAATACATACATCTTCAAAATTTGTAATGAACTTAATACTCTTTTTCCTTGAGCTACTGCACTACCTAATTTTAGAGATAGGAATATCTAAAAAATAGATTAGTGTGTTTAATTTGACGGGGAGGTTACTTACAAATTGCTATAGTTAACAACTTTGCATTACCCCTAAGGCTTAGTTTGTAGATTAATTCCTTTGCTATATGACAATGTACGTACGATTTAATTCACTAAATATATAATTATGTTAAGACCAAACTTTAGGGAGAGTGAAAGTGTGTTTGTGGAAGTGTTGCTCATAATGATACTGGCAAGTTTAATCATTGAAAAGTAGGAATTGGCCCCCGCTATT
>CABFOV010004908.1:23752-47753 GCA_902141375.1 Timema poppense | reverse complement strand
TATTTGCACATTCCTAACTATGAAAATCCAGTTATTACACTAATCATGTTCTTGCATTTTGTGACAAACATTAAACCAAAGATAGTCCTCCATACTACTATCAATAGAGCCGTGTAGTTATAGTGAGCTATTCTTTGAATTGTGGGTGAATTCTCGCGTTTATATAAGTTAGGTGAACAAATATAGGTGTGTGCTATTGTGAATGATTCTGGACCAAGATGGTGAAGTTGAAACACTCACTGGAAGGTGGTATACTAATATGCTCTCTCAATATCTCTACGGATTGAATATTGTGTATTACGTAATTCTCTCATCTTATTCTGTCTACCTATATCAGTGCCCCCTAAACTTTTACTGCTGACTCCCACCTTGGTAGACCATAAAATTACCATGCTCCCTTTCCCTTAATCCCATTTCTTAGAGTGATAAAAAAATCTTATATAAATTTATTTTTCTAGTCACTTCCTTATTGTGTACAACAATCAATGTAACGCTGGCAGTATAGTGATACAATAAAATCACTAAAAGTATATGATGGAACAATTGTGTCTTCGTCAGTTCTTGAATACTGGATTTGTTTGACATAGCACACAGCAAATCGCTTTCCACTTCAAGTCGACAATGCTGTTATTATATCATATCATATCATAGTTGAACAGTAGATGGTGTTGCACGTGACCGCAATGATATATTAAGGGAGGGTGAGAGGATAATTGGGAGGCGGCAAATTGAGGCTTGCGGTCTTGAAAATAAGCACGTGCAAGCGTAGGAGTTTCTTACTTTTGGGTGGTCACTGGTCACCTTACATACAAATAATAGTTTATAGGAAGAAAGTGTTACCAGTACCATAAGGAAAAAAATTATCTTGCTTTGCAAAAGGGTTTGAAATAATATATGTCTTCATGTTTTAAGCCGATTTTTATCGTTATTTCCTCATTAGTTGACGCTCTTTAACCCCCTTCCTCCTGGAAGTGCTTTATGAACGTCCCCCCTCCTCCACCTTCCTCTCTCAGGCTGGGAACCACTGCTTCATACAACATGTTAGTGACTGATACTGTCCCAAATTCATTCAATAAGAGCGGAATTTATAAAACGTGAATTCACTGATGCAGTTAATGTAATTTAATATTAAAAACACAATAAATTGTTACTATAGTTTAATAATTTTAAGTAATTAGTTTCCCTCTGTAAAGTGAGGAGTGTCTGAAATTTTGTGTTTCCATTTATTTATTTTTAATTATCAAAAACTGGGCGTACATAGTTGTAAGACTTATTTGATAAAGAAGTAGAGCTTTAGCTTAGCCCAAAAAAAACGTGATTTGTTGAGTATAGCGGTGGCCTTGTCGTCCCTCAGCCATTCAAAAAAGTAATCTTTTTTTGCTAAAAGCTGTAAAGCGTGAAACCCTCCATACTAGGACCGCCTAGGGAGTTATGGATTTCTCTATAATGGACAATTTCAAGTGTTGAATGAAAAAGTATTAAACTCACAGAGTTATATTGTCTTACAAAGGAGCAACCATAAATTACAAAATTCAAAACCTAAGTAAAAATAATTCAAACGCTTTTCTCGTTTTAATTTAATGTTACACTTTTTTCATTGTATTGATTAACTGTATATAGATTTTTATTTTGTTTATTTCTGTAGTCCAGATACTAGCTACCTCTCACCCTATTGGATACAAATTCAAACACAGTGACCCGGAAACGAGGTCAGACTCAAATAATATCAAACCACATTCAATAAAAATAGTTCTCTCCGAAACTCGGAGCCCAATTTAATGTACATATTTGACTATGGTTAATGTTTAAATCAAACATTTCTACCCATGCCAGTGGGCTCGCGGACACAGGCATCAGTCCGGTCTTGTTTGGGTCACCTGGATGAGAAAGTGGCGGCTTGAATCCTGGTCCACTTTCAAAAAGGTAATTTTTATTAATGGTTTTCTACTCTCTACTCTCGCAAATGTTGGTATACTTTGTCTAAATCGTACCCTCCTCCTCTTTCCTACTTCATTAGTGTAATTGTCTAAATATGACCCAGAAGGGTGGTAAGGTGTGTATCATGGAGAAATATTTTATCAAAATAGGTCAAGAAGCATAGCATAGTCGGGAAGACAACCAGACACTCTTCTCTAAGCAATGTTGTACTGAAGAAACATCGTGAATTGTTTATTGACCAGAACAAGTTAGCTTAAATTAATATGTAGGCTTACCTAGTTTGACTGAAATTGATTTACAAAAAGTATTTAATAAATTTTACCAACTTTTAAAATATTATTCACAATTTGTGTTTCGATTTTAACCTTTCATTTTTATCGTATTACGTCTAGAAATATTGATAGTTTAGTGGTGTATCTCAATGTTTTCGGCTACCTTTTGAACATTTTATATTATAAAAAATTTCAAAAGTTGCCCAGATAAATAAGTAGCGTAAAACCTAGAAAATTGTATATTAATTTATAGTCCAGTCAATCAGTGCTCGAAATGGGTTCTACCTGGAAAGTTTTGGAGAAGTTCTGATTTTTGGGTCATTTATATTCCCCGAAAAACATAAATGAACCAAAAATCAGGACTTCTCCAAAACTTTCTAGGTAAAAATACCAAATTACTGGACTATTAGTTGCCAATTGAGTAGAGTTGTAGTAGAACTACATAAAATGGGTTATTGTTTTTAGTATCTGACCTAATTTGAAAAGATTTCAAGAATAATCTTTAAGACTACTTTTAGCCTAGTGTGTTAATGACATTCACTAGTGTCATCAAGCATTTTGAATTATTATTTTATTATTATTATTTAGCATTACGTCTTACTACTCTTTAGGTTTATACGATTAAGTACTAATTACGCGAATGGATTAGGAATTGGGTAGATTGAATTTAGAGGAAGTGAAACCGCATTTGCGTTGATGATGAGTGAAAAACCACTCAGGAAAACCCATCCTCAATTCACCCGACCGAGATTCAAACCTCGATATCCCCACCCTAGACAGTCTAGCTCAACACGAAACTAGCGCGTTAGCCAACTACACAACCTAGGTGGGTAAAATTATTATTATTTTGTTGATTTTAAAAAAAATCTAGATTCCACTTACCCGATGTGGTAGTAGAGATACAGGCAAGATGTGTTTGTTTGTGTATGTGTGTGAATATATATCATAGGTATTCTAGTAATTGTGTTCTAAGTTTTTTATAGATCCTTACATTTTATTGTTTAGCACCGCTTCTTATTGCCTGTTCAGGTTATACGCATACGCGCTAATTAGGCCTACGGTAATTTTTTAGGGATGAGGAGGGTTGAATATTGATGAAGTTTGCCCTAATTTGCGTAAAGGGAGAATAAAAATCAATTTAAGGAAAACCACCTTGGGTACACCCACCGGGATTGGAACCACACTCTCCCTGTCATCAGAAAGCAATCTAGTTTATTGCGAGAGTGGCCCCCTAGACTATGCGACCTCCAAAGAAGGTAGATCCATACATTAATTCAAAAACAAAATAGGGGATGACACACACATGATCATCATAAACTATATTTGCTATAGGTCTTAAAGGTTCATATTATAAAGGGAAACACATACATGATCGTCATGTAACTATATTTGCTATCGATCTTAAAGGTTCATATTATAAGGGGAACATACACATGATCATCATATAAATATATTTGCTATAGATCTTAAAGCTTCATATTATAAAGGGGAACACATACATGATCGTCATGTAACTATATTTGCTATCGATCTTAAAGCTTCATATTATAAAGGGGAACATACACATGATCATCATATAACTATATTTGCTATTCATACAGAAGATCATCATATAACTATATTTGTTATAGATCTTAAAGCTTCATATTAAAAAGGGGAACACATACATGATCATCGTGTAACTATATTTGCTATAGATCTTAAATCTTCATATTATAAAGGGGAACACATACATGATCATCAAATAACTATATTTGCTATGGATCTTAAAGCTTCATATTAAAAAGGTGAACATCCACATGATCATCATATAACTATATTTGCTATAGATCTTAAATCTTCATATTATAAAGGGGAGCACATACATGATCGTCGTGTAACTATATTTGCTATAGATCTTAACTGCTTCATATTAAAAAGGTGAACATACACATGATCATCATATAACTATATTTGTTGTTAGATCTTAAAGCTTCATATTATAAAGGGGAACATACACATGATCATCATATGACTATATTTTTTATAGTTCTTAAAGCTTCATATTATAAAAGGGAACACATACATGATCGTCACATAACTATATTTGCTATGGATCATAAAGCTTCATATTATAAAGGTGAACATACACATGATCATCATATAACTATATTTGCTATAGATCTTAAAGCTTCATATTAAAAAGGGGAACACATACATGATCGTCATGTAACTATATTTGCTATGGATCTTAAAGCTTTATATTATAAAGGGGAACATACACATGATCATCATATAACTATATTTGCTATAGATCTTAAAGCTTCATATTATAAAGGGGAACACATACATGATCGCCACATAACTATATTTGTTGTTAGATCTTAAAGCTTCATATTAAAAAGGTGAACATACACATGATCATCATATAACTATATTTGTTGTTAGATCTTAAAGCTTCATATTATAAAGGGGAACATACACATGATCATCATATGACTATATTTTTTATAGTTCTTAAAGCTTCATATTATAAAAGGGAACACATACATGATCGTCACATAACTATATTTGCTATGGATCATAAAGCTTCATATTATAAAGGTGAACATACACATGATCATCATATAACTATATTTGCTATAGATCTTAAAGCTTCATATTAAAAAGGGGAACACATACATGATCGTCATGTAACTATATTTGCTATGGATCTTAAAGCTTTATATTATAAAGGGGAACATACACATGATCATCATATAACTATATTTGCTATAGATCTTAAAGCTTCATATTATAAAGGGGAACATACACATGATC
This sequence comes from Timema poppense, assembly GCA_902141375.1. Classification (NCBI taxonomy): domain Eukaryota; kingdom Metazoa; phylum Arthropoda; class Insecta; order Phasmatodea; family Timematidae; genus Timema; species Timema poppense. Next base: position 42,744 of record CABFOV010004908.1, on the reverse strand, counting down.
GCCACATAACTATATTTGTTGTTAGATCTTAAAGCTTCATATTAAAAAGGTGAACATACACATGATCATCATATAACTATATTTGTTGTTAGATCTTAAAGCTTCATATTAAAAAGGTGAACATACACATGATCATCATATAACTATATTTGTTGTTAGATCTTAAAGCTTCATATTTAAAAGGGGAACACATACATGATCATCAAATAACTATATTTGCTATGTATCTTAAAGCTTCATATTAAAAAGGTGAACATACACATGATCATCATATAACTATATTTGCTATAGATCTTGAAGCTTCATATTATAAAGGGGAACACATACATGATCGTCGTGTAACTATATTTGCTATAGATCTTAAAGCTTCATATTAAAAAGGTGAACATACACATGATCGCCACATAACTATATTTGTTGTTAGATCTTAAAGCTTCATATTAAAAAGGGGAACATACACATGATCATCATATAACTATATTTGCTCTAGATCTTAAAGCTTCATATTAAAAAGGGGAACACATACATGATCGTCACATATTTAACCGTCACCTTTCTGAGACGCCCGAGGGGGTTGGATTTGGGATGTGGTGGAATGAATCAGTCACAATACGACACGAACGTTGCAGTATTTACAGTGTTTAATTAAGTGAAAGATGAAGATTACACTGATAGGAAAAAACAGGGAGGTGTAGCGAGCTACAAGGGTCCTACTAGACCTACTGGTGTGCTGGTCACCAGTAGGTCAACCCTGTCACTCAAACCCAGTGACTCACGCTTTACCTAGCATGTACCCGCTGATGGTCGTAGGCCTACGGCTGGCCGTTAAATGGTATCCGAGGTGGGACCAACAGGTTTCGAACCACGGGCTCCCGTGTCGCGCCTAGAATATCTCGCTAACTCGGCAGCGGCCAGCGGACTCCCCCCTGATTCCTCTCACCATCTTAGGGCCAGTTTCATAGTCAAATTTAGTACGCCTCAAGTGCGGCGCTACACTAAGTTAATGACGACCCTTACCTAAACCAGGATGGAATGGGCCAGTTTCCTATGCGAGAACGGCCCATTCCATTCGATTTTAGGTAGGTGTCGTCTTGTATTTAGTGTAGCGCCGCACTTGAGGCGTACTAAATCTGACTACGAAACTGGTCCTTAGCCTTGGGTCCCTTCCTGTGATGCTATCATCCGAACCAATTAGGGATCTTGACCCCTCACACAAGATGAGATGAGATATCGTCAAACCAGCGAGTATCAGTGGACTCGAGTATTTGGCGTCTTCCCAAGCTCGCCGCCTAATAATGTTGAGTTGCGGTAATATATTTAATCCACACCTCATTAGCTTGCTGCGCTTTCCATTTTATATTACTAAACAAGTATATACGGCATAAATTGGAAGCACTATTCTACAATACTAAGTTGAGATATCACACATATTTCCTACTATCTCGAGAGTTTAACATTAATAAGGGACCCCTGACCTCATAGTCTAAAACACTATTATCACAGTAGGCTAGACTGCCGATGACGGGAACAAAGGGGTTCTAATATCGGTCTGGTGTACTGAGTTTTTTTACGAAAATGATTTTTCACTCTCCCTCCACGCAAATGCGAGTACACTTCCTTTAAATATAACCTTCCTAATCCCTAAAATTATTAGCGTAATTAATACATAAGCGTGTAACCCGAACGGGTAGTAAGGCGTGAATGTTAAAAAAAATTATAATGGGGGAGGACACATATTATTATTACATAGCTATAGTTTCTATTATAGCTCGAGAGCCTTATATTAAAAAATAGGGAGGTCACATACATGATCGTCCCATAACTACATTTCCTATTATATCGTCAGAGCCTCATATTAAAAAGGGGAGGACACACACATGATCGTCCAATAACTACTTTCCCTATTTTATCGTCAGAGCTTCATATTAAAAATAGGAAGATATACACATGATCGTCACATAACTACATTCCATATTTGATAGTCAAAGCTTAATATTAAAAAGGCGATGACACACACATGATCGTCACATAACTACATTCCCTATTTTATCGTCAAAGCTTCATATTAAAAAGGGGAGGACACACACATGATCGTCACATAACTACATACCCTATTTGATCGTCAAAGTTTAATATTAAAAGGGGGGAGGACACACACACACATGATCATCACATAGCTACATTCCATATTTTATCGTCAGAGCTTCATATTAAAAAAGTATAGGACACACACATGATCGTCACATAGCTACATTCCCTATTTGATCGTCAAAGCTTAATATTAAAAAGGGGAGGACACACACATGATTTTCACATAGCTACATTCCATATTTTATCGTCAGACCTTCATATTAAAAAGGGGGAGGACACACACATGATCGTCACATAGCTACATTCCATATTGTATCGTCAGAGCTTCATATTAAAAAGGAGGAGTACACACAAATGATCGTCACATAACTACATTCCCTATTTGATCGTCAAAGCTTAATATTAAAAAGGGGAGGACACACACATGATTTTCACATTGCTACATTCCATATTTTATCGTCAGAGCTTCATATTAAAAATGGGAGGACACACACACATGATCATCATATAGCTATATTCCATATTGTATCGTCAGAGCTTCATATTAAAAAGGAGGAGTACACACAAATGATCGTCACATAGCTACATTCCCTATTTTATCGTCAGACCTTCATATTAAAAAGGGGGAGGACACACACATGATCTTCACATAGCTACATTTCATATTTGATCGTCAGAACTTAATATTAAAAAGGCGATGACACACACATGATCGTCACATAACTACATTCCTATTTTATCGTCAAACCTTCATATTAAAAATGGGAGGACACACACATGATCGTCACATAACTACATTCCATATTTGATCGTCAGAACTTAATATTAAAAAGGCGATGACACACACATGATCGTCACATAACTACATTCCCTATTTTATCGTCAAAGCTTAATATTAAAAAGAGGGAGGACACGCACATTATCGTCACATAGCTACACTCCCTATTTTATTGTGAGAGATTTGTATTTAAAAGGGGGCATGGGTGTTAAACTATCACTATATGCTTATAAGAGAGAAATAAAACTATTCGAAAATTCGATTGTAAGAAAATTGAAGACTGTTAATAAACCCTTTTTTTAATGTATTAGCTATTTTATTTTATTATAAACTATATGTTTTTATGTTTATCCTCTTTATTTCTCGTGACTAAACCCTCATATAAAGTACTGGTGTAGGTTACCGGGTGGTACATTTCTTCCAAAGGAGGAGGAAGTGTTAATTTTGACAACGCTACAAATTAAACTTTGTCCTGTCTAGAATATACTCTGAGTGTGGTAGGAAAAACAAAAAGGTTGCCTTTTACTTGTTCAAAGGGAATTTTAGTAACAATATCATTAGATAGCCGTTTAGATTTGTGATTAATGAGAGCAAAATAGTTTTTTTTAATTATCTTAAAATGATATCATCAGCTTTGATCTTTCCTGGAGTTGTTTGATATAGTAGTTTTTAATGACTAAAATTTTTATGTACAGTACATTACACGCCTAGCTGGTCTGGTTCCTTTTCCTACAATTATTATCTTCGCAAAAGATATATCCACTTCTAATTTGAAATTACCCCTCAGGTAGAGGTGAGAAGTGCCCTTACACTGCCAGTGAACTGGAATAGTTGGGAAATTTTATCCTCCTTCGCAAGTTGAGCTCGTAAAGATAAAAAGATTCATTGCTAGATGTTATATTTCAGTTAATTATTTCACTAAACAATAATGTCTACCCTGTATGAAAGATCAAAGTAAAATCTAAATATAGAATATTGATATATATGTTTTCAGGGTGACATTGAAAAAACTAAATTGTAATTTAACTGTTGTGCGACACCTAAGATCAGTCAATAACGTGTCTTTTTACTGAGTTAGGGGTCCCGGGTTTTGATTCTTAGCATGGTTGAAAAGTTTATCATTGATGAGGTGTGGGTCTCCCCTTTCACAGTGATGTATTAACGACCTGGGGCTGGATGTTGTGTCTGATCTAGATTTAAGTTATCTTATAAGTCATGTGCTGATATAATCAGTTGGTTCATAAAGTTCACGTTGAATACTTCAAATAAATGAAAAAAGAATTAATTCACAATAGTTATTTTACTACTTTTTTAAAATAAAGTAAATAAAACAGTATATTATTGATTAAATGAGAGAAGCTTACGTTCCCTTGTCATGTTGTTGATTACAATGCTACTTGCTATTGGGCCTCATAATTAAATTAATAAAATAAAATGTTGTCAAGCAACTATGTCCATGATAGAAAATATCCTTAAAATTTTGATTTGTGTATATTTGGCGATCAGAAGTTATCAAAAAACATTGGCTTATTTTCAACCAAAACATGTATTTTGTATTAGGATGAACATATTTTAAAGAAAAGGTGTAGAAAGCTAGACTAAAACTCTTATAAATGGTTAGTTTTATTTTATTTTGAGCTAATTAGGTATACCGATAGTACTTGTGTAGTATAGAATTATTATACAATCTTTTTGTGTAAATTAATGGCACACAGGGGCGAGATCAAGCTTCTCCACAGGACCTGATTTAAAACACTATTAAAAAAAGTTATCGTAATTCCATAGCCAAGTTCCACCAATTGCGAGAGGGGGAGGGGGTGATGGGGGGGGGTCGAATTCTTCCAAGGCAACTCTAGGAAGCGTTTATAAGTAGTCAGAGCACCTAGTACTAACCTAAATCTCAAACCTTTCGTAATTTATTTATACAATAAATGGTTCTCAGCCAACCTAAGCTAACCTAACCTTTCATGTGTTAATGAATTAAATTCCTAGTAGAGAGAACAATAATTCAGAAAATAGTGTTAAAAATAATTACTATGGTACAAACCTAACTTTCAAACCTTCCATAATTTATATATACACAATTATGGCTCGTACCTAGCCAAGTTTAACTTAACGTTTCATGCATTTTTTAATTTAGTTCTTATCTAATTTTGTAATCTCCTATAAGACGTGCCTCCTGTTCTAATGGACTTATATATAATGGAGGGGAGCAAATTCAATATCCTTCTTCCCCTCCTACAGTAAAATTGGAGGAACTAAACTATTGCTATCGGACTGCTTATCTCCATGGAGGAACTCTACAGCCCCGGCACAAGCTGTCCCCCATTTGGAAAGTGGGTTAATAATAAAAGAAATAAGCCCAAAGATTAAAATTCTGTCTAGCAATCTCCTCAGCCTAGCAAACAAATGTTAGTGTCACATTTGTTTATTTCAATTACCTCTGGTGTAAGTTGAATCGTCATATGATTAAACTTTGAGTGAAAGCTCGGAAATAGCTGAATCTCCTTCCATGTGTTGAAGGTCGATGTTCTCCGGCTGTCCCATCTGAAAGTTTCAGTTTTAATAACTGTAGGATAGTTATAATTCTATGTGCAGAGTGTTTTTTTATATGTATATGTATAATCTCCCTAATATTGTCCAGTATAATATTATAAGTGTCTGTGAGAAGATAGATATCAAACTAGATGTGTACAATCTGATTTAGATAGGAAGGAATTCGTTTGGTATTTAAGTTAATACTGTAGTTTTCATATATGTATACGTAAAGTTATGTGAACTGTAACTGCCACTCTTTATAAATAAAATAAATACTTATAAAATAATATTTACATAAAGTAAAATAACATAAATGTTGACTGCAAAAAATATATACATTTTTTTAAATTTCATTTTACCATAATATTAAAATTACATTTTTCGTCTTTCCAAGAAAGGAGTGTGTACCAAGTCGAATACTTCACGCAATCATGTGTGTATGTGTGAGGCAGAAATATAATAAATAGCGCGCCACCAAACCGGGTAAATAAAAAATAAACATAACTTGTTATTCTGTAAAAATAATCCAGCAACAAGCACGTCCGGCACTTGTAAACATCTGTAACTGTTTCTACTTCTTTAACTTCAATTAATGTTAATCAATAACAAAACTGTTTTGTATTTGTTACTATATTTTCTTTTAGTTTATTTTTATTTCCTCTAGTCATACAATTTTGCCAGACATAATTCAATTATCTGTTTCAACAATAGCAGGTTTTTTTTACTTTTATTATATTTTTCATGTTAAAATAACACGCTCTCTTTTTTCCGAAGTAATTATTTTCTAAGACAATGAGGAAAATTAAAATACTCTACTTAATATTATAACTATTGTTAAAATTAAACCATACAAGTTTTAAAACTCATCAAAAACTCTTTCGCGTATTCAAAGTAGGTACCCGTCTAAATAAATAACTACAAAAACTTAACCTAAGGCAACAATGAAGATGCAACAGGCACCTGAAATAATTAATGTGCTACATCTCAAGATAAATCCACACCCCTCGTCCAGGTCCCCTGAGTGCTACCAAGATATTGGGAATATTTAGTAGGAACCGCTATCCAACGTCATGATTAATATAGAAAAGGCACACGCGATAGATGTCAAAATAAACTTGGCTAATTAAACTTGTTTTTAGATAAACCCATTCTTTATTCGAATTATGTCCCGTCACAAATAATAAATCAGATGTTAGTTAAGGGATGACGCCTGGACACAGCTAAAACTAATTGCATTTGAACCTAGGAACGATGTCATCCTGTATTGCTTACTTGGTTAGATTTTCTTGTATATATCATGCTTTAATATATATTTGCATTTAAGTTTATCAGTTAATTCTATAATAATTCAATAAACTGCTAGAATGTATTTCACAGATATTTGAGCTCAAAATCCTTGGATTGCCTTAAGGCTAATTCTATGGCTTAAAATTTCTAGATAATTTTCTTAATGTGCGGTACACGTAATTTGTAACAATTCAATTTCTACAACTACATGGGCTTTCATTAAATAAAGCACCATCAGAAAAAATAGAATCAGTGGTCACACGATCTAACCAATCAGTCTGCCAATAGACAAAATTGCCAATGACGCGGAGGTCCAGCTTAGAATCTAAAACCAGATTAATTGTAAGTGGTTTTTCCATATGTGAATTATCACTGTGGTGTTCCCATCCCCTCTTCCCGTGAATGTTGGTGCATATTCTCTAAAATTACTTTCCTCATCTACGCCCCTTAGAATAACCCGTTAGTAAACTAGATGTAAAGTGTCGCAATCCTATAATAAACATGAAGGTATCAACAATAATTATAGTATGCTATAAAAACATCGTTTTATTGAAAAACATATATTATTGACCGCAAATAATGACACGATAATTTATTACCGAAACTTGTTACGGCCTTGTTTTTGGTTAATTTGGGTTTTTCTTTTGTTCCAGATGGCCTCGGAAGATGATGAGGGAAGAGTGATAATAATCCCAAAGGCTGCTGGCAATAACTTTCCCAGACAATGGCCTGTGACCATTCTCGACCTTCCCGTGACCTTGTGGTGACGGTTCTAAGTTTAGTCTCTAAACGCCTTCTTATTTATTCTAAATACGGCCTCTCCTTGTTCCTAGTTCTTAAACACTAGCATAGCACTAAAGACACAGCAGAAATTATCTCTTGAATTAAGATGGTTGTTCTTCTAAAGCAGCTTGTCCCTAGCTGAGAGTGTCGGGTTAGTGAAGATGGCGTCAGATGGGGAGGTAGAGTGGGTGCTCTATACGGATGAATACATGTATGATACGGAGGTTGTCAACCTCTCTGGCACAGACTCCTACCTGAACGACGCACCCGTGCCAAGCGGAAACCGCAGCGGTGCCAACAAGACTCTCCTGCTGATTGAGTCTGACTACCTCGGCTGCCCAACGGACATAGCCCCCCTCTACCACAGCGTACTAGGGGTGGCCCTTGCCGTACCTGACTGGGAGGCTGCTCTCACGGCCCTCACACTCACATTCCTCATTATACTCACAATTGTTGGAAACATCCTTGTCATTCTTAGCGTGTTCACTTACAAACCACTCAGGATAGTCCAGAACTTCTTCATAGTGTCGCTGGCCGTTGCTGACCTTACGGTAGCAATTCTAGTGCTACCATTCAACGTCGCGTATTCTATAATCGGAAGATGGGAATTCGGCATCCACCTGTGCAAGATGTGGCTAACGTGTGACGTCCTCTGTTGCACAGCATCCATTCTCAATTTGTGTGCCATCGCCCTAGATAGGTACTGGGCTATCACGGACCCTATAAACTACGCACAGAAGAGGACCCTAAAGAGGGTGCTCCTGATGATCTTGGGTGTGTGGCTACTGTCAGGTCTCATTTGCTCCCCTCCCCTCGTCGGCTGGAACGATTGGCCCGACGTCTTCCAGAACGATACCCCCTGTCAGCTGACCACGCAACAAGGGTACGTCATATATTCCTCTCTAGGATCTTTCTACATACCTCTGTTGATCATGACGATAGTGTATATTGAGATCTTTATCGCCACCAAGAGGAGACTGAGGGAAAGGGCAAAAGCGTCCAAGTTAAACGCCGTTGGAAGGAACATAGCATCGCTTAACCAGCAACAAACTCAAATTAAGGAGCCACAGCAAAAACAACAGAGTCAGGACCAAGATTCCGTGAGTAGTGAGACCAATCACAATGAGCACCCCCACCTTGATGGTGTCTGCAAGGGGAAGAAAAAGAAATCCAAGAAAAAGAAAAAAGGGTCGAGTAACCACGCTAAGGATGCAACAAAAGAGGAGGGGAAGTTTTTGAGGCCACCGCTGGTAACGGAGGATTCCGTCACGGACAACCAAGACCCCCCTTCGGGTTCGCAGCCTAAGGACTTCACTAACCACCTGCTTCAGGGGGACAGGCCTAGTGATAGTGTTGGGATCACGATGTCATCCACCGAGTTACCACGTCCAAACGACGCTATCGGTCAGAAGAAACCCTTTGACCGGGTAGTGACGGTGACAACCCCCTTGGCGGTGTCAGCAACCGCCCGTAAGCCGATTCAGGTGAGCCAGTTCATCGAGGAAAAACAGAGGATATCCTTGTCCAAAGAGAGGAGGGCAGCCCGGACTCTGGGTATCATCATGGGCGTGTTTGTGGTATGCTGGCTGCCCTTCTTTCTCATGTACGTCATCCTTCCCTTCTGCCCATACTGCTGTCCTTCGGACAAGTTCATCAACTTTATAACGTGGCTGGGCTACATCAACTCTGCGCTCAACCCCATTATTTACACTATATTCAACCTGGATTTCAGAAGGGCATTCAAGAAACTATTGCATATCAAACCTTAAAGCATACGCGTTCAACTAATGCACTAGTTGAGCTTAGTTTGTTTCTTTTAAGTGGGGATTGCTTATATTTAGTGTGTTTATACCAAGATAAGCTTTAACATTTGCAACTATTGTGATACTGTTGGCAACTGTCTCAGATTTAATTGTGCAACTACTCGCAATATTAACACTCGAGAGATATCTTCTTTCAACTAACGAGTTGAAAAAAAAACTGTTGGCCTTGGTTTACTGAAGTACTGATGTATAGTTAGGTTAATCTCGTTTATAATCATTTAATATTGTGCAGCTATCAAGAGAAGACATTTCAATATTCTTAGGACAGTTCTAGTAATTTTTACTCAGTTAAGCAGCTAGATTGCAATATTAATGTTGTATTTGAGAAACTTAGGCAAAACAAGGGAAGTAGAAATTGTATCTCTTTAAAATACCTCTATGTATTAATATCTCTTTAAAATACTTAACCTAAATTACATTCATTTGGCTTTCAATTTCTCGACCAATAAATATTTGCTTATATTACAAAAAATCACTTCAAATGTGACTTCTTGTATTGTCTTATCGACATAATATATTAAAATCAATCGGGTTTCTATACGAATCACTGTCAAAGGGGTAGTTAAACTATAAGCTTCCTTTCCTAATATTTTGGTTTACAATCAATTTAACTATGGTAGCTATGGTGTTCAAATATATGAATATATTAAATATACGTTTCTTTTTTTCTAATGCTTGGTGTTTTAAAGACGTTTAGTGTTCTAATGTAAATAAATAACTTGTTTGTGATCCTCGTGTGTACTATAACTATAAGTCTTATGAATAATATGATGTAAATATTGTATTATAAACCATGTACAGATAATAATGTATTATAATACTGTAGGTACCCCTATGAGGAGTAATATCTACATTCCAGATGCAGCTCATTTAAGCTCTAAGTATTGTTAAGTCTTTAATGTTTTCTCTGTTGTCGGGGATACCACTACCGTAAGACTTTCACTAGCCATGACGTCATTTTGGCGCTAAAATTGTAGCGTCTCACGAGGGCGACTTCTCTTTGTTTTCGACGGTGGCGCTCCTTGCAAACTTCGGTGATATTATGAACTCTCCATATGTATATACACCAGTTATACTCATAACTGATCTCTTCTAATCCAATAATTTCTATATGAAATAAGTCTTGCTTGTGGTTCGTCTCAAGAACCTCTTCTCGATATTCGAAGCTCTGACTAATTTAAAGGTACAGGATGAGGAAGGTAAATTGTATATAATTTAAATAGCTTTGAATAAACATAGAGGAAATCACAATATAAATAATCCGATCTTATGCCTCAACCCGTGCCTAGAAACATGTATAATATTTACATACTAGATGAAAGCCAGGAGTTCTTACTATCCCACTGAACCTGCACCCGACAAGTAATTATGTATGAAACATAATGTTTTAAACTACCCATGTGAATGTATTAGTCAGGAACCTGACGCATCTCCCAAAATGCAAGTTTCAGGGGGAATATAAAATCTAATTTTCATAGAAACTGGAAAACATGTTGCCACAATGGCTGATATAAAATAATACGATTGTATTAACTTTCTTAGTCCATTTAATTAATGGTATAGAAAGAAATTATACAGTAATCCATAAGGAAGTATTATTGAAAGCTTTTGATAAATTTTTTATGAAACTTTATTTATCGATATGAATAAAAGAAATAGTTTGTTTATCTTTCACGAGCATTGCACCATATCTGCCACATGCAGAAGCATGCAATTTTTAAAAACAGTAGCTCCTGTCTTGTGTATGGTCATATGTACATCAAAGCTGAAATTTTAACATTATTTATTAATTAAAAACTTGGTCATAAGAGAAGCAATATTAATAAAATGGTGCGGAGTTTGTTTGCCCATCATAGCATCGCGCTATATCTCCCTTATGTATTGGCTTGACATTTTTTCAAATTAGTATCACTTGGGCACGAACGTGTGCACCTTGGAGTCGAAATTGTAATATTTTGATTGTATTTTTTTACTCAACTAAAAACTGGCCTGTAAGCAAGAATTCCATGAGCAGCACCGGTTACATAAGCTATTAGTTAATAAATTAAATTAAATTAGTTCTTAGAATGAAAATTTTTAGTGACTTTCAATCAATGTTGGTATTCAAAAGTGGGCTTCCTATAATAAAAAAAAACGGGTTAACGTGTGTTCATTACCGTAGTAAAAGCTTTAATAAGACTAAAAACAAGTCTAGTTACACACAAAGATATCTTTGAGGCAAAGGTTCAATCCAAACTCCAGTATTAGGAAAGTTCTTCTACGGGGCCTTTCATATAAATTCTTGACAAGATTTCATATTCTCCTTTCATTATATTGATTAACAATCTAAAATAATCCCGGCTCGTGGTCCGGCAGGAGCGCCACCCTCGCAAGACTCCCCCCACCCGCCACGACGCCGTCTCTAAGAACCTCTCTGCATGTCCCCCTCCCGACGTTCCTGAGCCCATTGTCGGCCGAGGGGGACCTACACCGAGTTCTACAAGCCGACCATGGCCGTCCAACGGGGAATGTTGTATTGTTAAGTTGGTACTATTAATATTATCTTTGTTGGTTTTATTACACTGCAATTCAAGGTCAGGTCGTTGTAAATAAACTAGATCTTCAACACAAACATATCTGGCTGATATTTTATCTCCCAAGCTCCTGACAGTCTCTCACTTGTTTTACAGGCATTTGGAGCAAATAGAGCACCTATACTCTAATTTTGGTAATAAGAGAAGTATTTTGTAGTTTATAAAGTTGTTGAAACAATTTTAATACATTCAAACATCAAGTCATGTTAATTGCAACTGTCACTTTTGACATATATTATCAATACCTATAAATAACACAAATAATAAAGTAAAATGTTATCAATGTTGTCCGCAAGGAAATGGGTTTTAATTTTCTTAACTGTTCTTCCAGCCAAAATTAGATTAAGGAACACGCTTGTAGCTTCACGGTTTTCGCAGCACAGGAAGAAAACATTGTCGATTCCAGCGACATCAAATAAATTAATTAGTGGTCTGCGTCTTACTACTCATCCGGATTGTATATATGTCTACACTAACGTGAAAGGGGTAGGAAGGGAGGTAGAATTTAGAGGAAATATAATCTTATTTGCGTGGATCAAGAGTGGGAAACTATTTAGCCAAGGTAGATTCAAATCCCAACTTCCCGTCATCGGAAATCCAAGAGAGATGCCTTAGGCAGTGTGTCCACCCTTACAAATCAAGATTTCTGAAAAGTATTTAACAAACTCTAAGGTCTATTCCTCAACCATCTTTAGACTAACAGAGGTTATTGTAATTAGATTATATCTGCTATTTATCAAGACTTACAAACTAATCTGACCCTGGTAAGTTTAACTTATCTCTTCGAGAGAACTGTTTATTTTTCTGAACTGTAATGGGGCCCAATGTTTACCAACTAACTAACTGTCCATTCTTGCTCCGATCAAATTTGTCCCGGGGCGAGTAGCAGCAATAACAAGTCCTAATGAGATCTCATTTACCTCCGGCAGCCATGTCTATTAACAGATCCCGCTAAGCCCACCTTTCACCCATTCAACCACCAATAGATCGAGGGGTATAGGGAGGAGACAAGATGTTAATTGGAGGGGAAGTAACAGATGTATGTGCGAGAAACTATTAGCATCAGGAATCTGATTACGATACTGGTCAGTTAGAGAAGGGAGGCCTTCACAAAGCCTATAGTAGAGAATCCTTGTTTCAATAATATCTGCTTTCATGAGTTAGTACGGGCTTTAGCCCTTTTCAGAGGAACATAGCCAGTATTAGAGGCTTGCAGGGGAGAAAGGCAATGTTGCTTTTAGGGGCCAGTATAGGGGTTTATACTCACTTTTGTTTTACATTCAGCATTCAGCCTATTGTTCGATTTATTAGAGAATTTGGTTCAGTTTCGTAGTCAGATTTAGTACGCCTCAAATGCGACGCTATACTAAATACAAGACGACACCTACCTAGACCAAAATGAAATGGGCCAGTTTAATATGCGAAACTTGCCCATTCCATTTGAGTTTAGGTATAGATAAACATTTTCCGGTAATAATTTCTAATCATTGTATGTATTAGTACAGGCTCTAATCTGCTTTGGTGACTGCATGGTCTAAGGCGTCACTCTCAGACTGCCAATGACAAGTAGATCATGGTTCGAATTCCAGTTAGGGTGTTTTTTACAAAATAATTTTCCAATCTTCCTCCACGCAAATGCGGGTACATTTCTTCTAAATTCAAACTTTCCTTATTCCTAGTTCATTAGCGTAATTAGTACCTATGCGTATAACCTGAACAGGTTCTAAGACGTGGTGCTAACAACAACAAAAGTAAAGACTGATTATGATATCGAAGTTTAACATATCTGGTCTACAGCAGATCTACGTTAGTGACACATTCAACCACCAAGCACTGTAGTCAATTCGTGAGATTGACAAGAGAACTGGAATCACTGTTATAGCTTTTTTGTAACTCATTTGATAATGTGTGTGGTGTTAATGTCCTTAAGAGAAATTAAGCTAAAGGGCAAAGTTTTAAACTTGAAATACCTTGAGTGCATTCGTTTCATTTGAATTCTGTAGTTGGAAAATCTTCCTAGAAAAGTTAAAATGAAATGTTCCATCTCACATCTCTAAATAATTTAAAGAAATAAATAATGTGCGAAAGGTACACACACATGCATCTCCCCATGTCTCCGTTATAATCCCAATTTTTGGAGACTTAGCGACTCCAAGGAATAATTCGTTTCCTCTCCCCTCACCCCGTATCTTAACTCCTTCCTGAACTCCTCAGTAAACAAAACCCGGGAATACGCCCATAATTTAATATTAATACTATTTGCAGCCGCCAAGGAAACTTTCTTTTTCGGTGCATTTACTTTTATCCTCCAGCTGTTTCTTTTCTTATCAGTAGATCCATCTCTGACGTCACGTCCGCTTCTTCTGAGCTCTAGCTCTACATTGAGAATTCATCCGAGATGATCGTTTTCACCAAAGAAAAATATGTATATTATATTACTACGCGTGATACATATTTTATATTTTCTTGTAAACAAACGCGGCTCAGAGCTGATTTTTAGACGTTTCAGGGAAAAATACCAGGGATGTGGGGTGGGGTATTTGATTACACACGTTGAATATTTGGGTAGGGTTTGGGGGAGCAGTTGGCACGTAGAAAGTTGAGCCAGGCAGCACCGGGAGGGGGAGGGGGGGGCTCACCACTTTTATTCCACGGGACGACAGGGAAGATATCCTTAAATCACAACTTTTTGTTCATCCCTATCTCTAATTCGATGTATTCTTAAGTTGGTGACAGTCCCCACTACCACTACAATGTAGTAATAAAATGTCAGTGTATAGTTTACAGCCCTCTCCCCAAACTAGTGCTCGTGTTATTCCTAAGAACTAATTTTTCAAAATTATTATCAGAAAATAATATATTTTAAGATTGTAACTATCAATAGAATCGTACTAAAATATAGTAGGAATAACAATAATAATAATTTAGGTGTAATTTGGAGTAATGGCCTAGTTATTTGGTAGACATTTTGTCAATATTTGTATTTTATGTTGATGCTCAATATTAATTCACCATAAACACAACCCAAAATGTCTGAATTTACTCCAATTTACTCCATAAATACTTTGCCTTAAACGTTGACAAATCCTAACTTCTTTGAATATGTAAATGCTATTTTGAAATATTGATGGTACTATATAATGCATGTTGTATCAATATTAAAACGACTTAGAAAATGTAGATTGAAAAACTTTAAATTCTAGATGCTATAGCTTGATGTAATTATTTAAGTCCGATATCTTACTTATATTCAATAATTATTGAATTAGATCTTTACTAGATTTTTTGTAAAAATTCTTAAGATTTTAATCAATTATTTAATCACTCCCTTTCTTTGTATTGAAACGGTGTAAAAACATATATATATATTTTTATTAGTTTCCTTAACTCTCGTTGTGGAGCATAGGACTGTAACAAAGCTTTCACTACTACGGCTAATCCTCGTTGCAGTTTCTGTGAGAGGTTTATTTCAGGTGGAGCAATCAGCCCACCCACTCCATGGATATCTACGAACGAGCGAGGAAATGCTTTCACAAATATTCCAGTGATATTTTACATGCCAAAAGCTATATGGGACCAGCGCAGTGGCTTTAGTTTCCTTCAGAAGAAAATTATGCTCCATCGACCCACAAGCATCGGGTCCTGTGTCGAGAACTTTACCCCTAGATCACCGAGGTCAAAATGGGAAACAAAGTACTTTTTTTAAATAATTTACCCTACTTCACAACTATTACGTACATTTTACGTCTTTTAATTTGGTGATTACTTCATCTTCTAATAAGATTTACTTTTATTTCCTGAAACTTTGAAATAAAAGTAATAATAACATAATTTTTCACCCATCAAAGTCCGGTTGCTGTTTATAGGATATGGGGATATTGCTATAGTGCAACCCATAAAGGTAAGAGTTCCAAATTTCAAGATACCCGCCTCGGTGTCGTAGTTAACTAACGCGCTGGTTTCATGTTGCACTAGACTACAGAGGACGGGGAGATTGAAGTTCGAGTCTCGGTTGGGTGGATTGAGGGTGGTTTTTCCTAAATGGTTTTCCACTTTCCCACCATGCAAATGCTCGTTCACTTCCTATACATTCAACCTTCCCGATTCTTAGTCCATTAGCGTAATTAGTACTTAAGCGTATAAACTGAATGGGTGGTAAGACGCGGTGCTAAAACAAACTTTCAACGTAAACAAATTGTATATAACAAAATTAATAAATAATTAACCATCAGGGTTAATCAAATCATGTCCACACCTATATTTGAACAAGTGTTTCATTGCTAGTGTGTCGATTTTTAGAATTAAAATGGTCACAATCCCATCCAACCATAATTTTTTAGAATCCTAATAATCTGTGATGGTGATCTTACGGAATGTTTGAACTACCCACGTCTAGTTACTCAAATAGGCTAGGTTTTAAATAGGTGGAAATTAGAAAAAGTGCACGCGCATTTTCATGGAGAGAGGATGAAAAACTAATTGAGAAGAGCATCTTCTGTACACCAGGGTAAAATCCAAACCTTAACCTATCCGTCAATAGCAAACCAGACTACATGAGCCTGAAATTTAATCCGCATGTCCACCGATGCAACTCTCCAAACATTTTATTATTTATCGGTATTTAAATTTGAATAAAATAAATAATATCCGGATCAGTGGTCATGTGGGGAAAAGTCGTTGTTATAGTCTAGTCTTTTTTGCTGGTGATTTGGAATGTCAAGGTTTGATTCCCAGTCGTGTCTACTTTGGTGTTTTTTTGTTTTTTACTAAATAATGACCCATTGTGCCTTCACACAAATTTAGATACATTTTATCTAAATTCTACCTTCCTCGTATCTAGACTATAAATAGAAAATATGTAGATATTCTTAGTGGTAGTGACACAAGGAGCAGTAAAACTAGTTAAAGTAATAAAATATGTTGCGATTGTCTGTTGAGAGGATTGATACTATAAATAATGCCCCGACTAGAACGCTCATAGCGGAGTGAGCAAAACGCGGATAGGGATTCCCCTCCCGTTTATTGCTCACCACATGCTGGTCTCACTCCACCACGACAGAAGAGAATTCACACGAGAATTTCCTGGCCTAATTAAACCCTCGGCGTCAGTCAGGAAGGGGAGGGTGGGTTTTCAATGTCCCTCACATGCGTGTGTGCGATTGAATTTCAATCGAGGTGGTTCTGGTACTATTTACAGACGATGTACCTCGTTCAGTGCTGGGGGGATGGAGCCAGTAATATCTGGACCGAGAAGATAAAATAATATCAATTTTCTTTCTATGGGGATGGAGTATTAAATGAAAACAAAGTGGAAATAGGATGAGGGAAAAAATCAAATTATACTTATCGAAGGTGGATTGCTATAAAATACAATTGGGAATATTTCTAAATTATATTTCTGGGTCTCGCGTTGGTGGACCCGTGGTCTAAATGTCTAGCTCATGTAGTTTGTCCTATTACTGACTGGGAGGTTGGGTTTCGAATCTCTGTAATCTGTACTGAGGGTGATTTAACATAATTTGTTTCCCATTCTACCACCACGAAAATGTGGATACACCTACCTCTTAAATCTACCATCCCCAGCCATAACAAATTAGTTGAATTAAATATAAGACGGGTAGCCGTGGCCTGGATCAGTTTTTTATTCAAGTCATATATTTTTTCACTACCAGCTTTTTTCACTACCAGCTGTCGTAGCTTTATATTCCTTATTATCTAACTTAAGTTTGGGACAAGCACAGCTTCCAGTCCCCAGCCGTTAATTCATCACTGTGAATTTTTGGCCATGCCGGGAATCGATCCTGGGACCCTTAGCTCACTAGGCATACATTGAAATAAGGTGTCAGACTTGTGTTTTAATTGAAAAACTTTATTTTACACCTGATATATGCGGGATAAAGTTGTCCCTTAGTTCACCGTAAGCTTCACAATTTCTAGTTTTAACACAAGTGTTTTTTACCATGTCAAAGGAAACTTATTAATAAAATACGAGCTAGCTCTACTTTCAGTTGGTATCTAACATTATCACAACGTCTCAATGTCACAATGTCTCAACGTTAAATTATTGTATGAGCATCCCGTTACGTTTCAATGGCTATGAAATTTATTTTATCACCTTCACTTCTATAATAAGATAAAATGTTATATTTATTGATTACTTAAACTCTCTATGCAAAGCATAGGGCCACCACAAAGCTTCACTACTCCTGCTATTCCTTGTTGCAGTTTCTGTGATAGGTTAATTTCAGGTGGAGCAGGCTGTCAGCCCATCCCTCACTCCATGTATGTCTATGAGCGAGCGATAAAGAGCCTACAAAGTTTGGCGTAAAGGTAAGTTACATAGTTACCGCAATCGATATGGGACTAACGGTTTTACTTCCCTTTCGAATCGAGTTGTGCTACTGATTTTTATCGCTCATTAAAAATCCGTCGACCTTGACTGAGCTTGAACCCACGAACATTGGGTCCTGAGGCTAGCACTTTACCACGAGACCACCGGGGCCAACCTAAGATATATTCCAATAATATCCTTAGTTAGTAATGAGAATGTGGTGTTTGGTTTGGATATCCTGAGTCAAGTTGGGTCATAAGTTTCGGGTTAGTAAGTAACACCGTATTTAGAAAGTGGAAGTTAAACACATAAATATAAATAAATAATCCACCTTGACAGAAGCATTCCGGTCTAAACTATTCCCGGCTTATAGTGAGTTGCTAGTTTGGCAACACTGTTGCTATATAAATACAAGGTGGGAGCTTCCTCGAATAACTTGTGGAGGAGTTGACGACTACTGAAGCCTCTTCAGGAAGGAGCGGTGGCTCTGATTGAATTAGTCTAAAGAAAAGTAGATCATTCTCACTTTAATCTAGGTAGGACTCCTCCCTTACTCCCTTTTAGACAGGGTTTATTGTCTGTAATGTTTGTATAGTTGGATTGGATGGGGTCCCATTACCTATCTCAGGGCGGCCCTGGTACAACTTCTACAACTAGACAAGTTAGTTCCGTTACTAACGAGAGAGGACTGATAAGAGAAGGGGAACGTGATGAAACCCCAGATAAGGGTCTAGTCTTGCAAAATAGACTGTCTATAAGCACCTTCCTCGCCCCCCCCCCCCCCCCCC
>CABFOV010004908.1:0-23712 GCA_902141375.1 Timema poppense | reverse complement strand
CCCCCCCCCTCCCTAGGTTCCTCTTTGCTTGTCGAGGGTTTCAAACAATCCAGAATGTTTGATGGGTAGGTGGGGCAGTAGATGTATCATCCAAGGACTCCTTCAAACAAACCATACGCTCAAATAGTGGTATCATGGTTTGTGAGAAAGAGCTCTCAGGGGTATATTGATTCAAATAAATATGGTCCTATTAATATAGTACAATTAGTTAATTATTTCTGCATTTGGAATTGTATTTTAAAAATAATATTTAAAATAAATTATTCATGTATACATACTAGGAACAATTTTTTTTTTATAGCATATAGCATCTTTAACTGGTAGAGATATATTTATCTCTTTTGGTCGTCTGTGGGCCGGTCTTATGACGCCTGGATAAATGTTAATCTGGTAGATACATATTTCTATCTGGCGAATAAGTTAAAAGGGCGTCTTATGACTGCCAGATAGCATCTATCTGCCAGATAAAATGTATTTATCCATCACATTTTTATCGGGAGGTTTAAGTACCTGATAACTGTTATCTGTAAGTTGAAATGGTTGTTGCCATAGTGATGCGTTGTTTTTCATGAGGTTTCGCCTATCAGAATCTGTTTTAAGGTTAAAATCTTGGTTCGCATGTTTAGTAAGCGCAGGCGCAGGCTCTAACTATATCAAATTAGAACATTTAATTCACCTTTTTATATAAACTGACAAGCTATTTGTAGAGTTATGGTTATATAAGAACAAATGATCAAAATGTGAGTACAATAAATGAAATTTTGTAAACGTTGTACCCAACTATTGTTGGCATTTTGGCAGACCCCGAAATTAGTACTCAGCAATAAATCTTAACTTCTGCGCCCGCGTAACCCCCTCTGTTTTCTCGCACTCGTTTAGCCTCCATTATTTAACAAATGTTGAGTGTTCTCACCACTCGCTAGGATGTAGCGCTATCAACAGGGCTTATACGCATGCGCGCACCAGTAAAAATAGTGCCAACCTTGCGTGTTATGAATATGAACCCTTATTTTAGACGCAAACTATCAAATAGGGTCCAAAGTATAAAATAAAATAAGAACAGGGCAATAAGAGTGAGCAGCTTGAGTAATAATCAGCATTTGAGTACATCAAGAGTACCCATGGGCACGCAACCCAATACAGTTGCGGAAAAATTCCCACCCCTCGGCCTCAGGACATTTAAATAATATTCAATGTTACCCAAAAGAGAGGTAATTAAAGAGTGAGAGGTTATAAAACCTAAGGGTAAATCCTATAGCTAAAGTATTAAATATAGTTGAGAAATCCATTAAATTGTTTATATATAATGAATTCAATAGATAAATACTCTTAAATATAATAAGCCTAAAAGCAATTAATAATATATAAATATATAATAATTCTACGCCCATTGTAACCTAAAAAAGGCTAAAACAAAATTATTTATAAAAGTCATTAATTTGTTACTAACAATACTTTATGTATATCACATGAAAACATCAAATAATCTGCTATTTATCACTTGTGATTCTCATACATAATTGCTCAAAAGTTTCTCGAGATACTTATTCTTCAACTATTTCTTACATTAATTTGTTAACTCGTAATAATTTAATACAGTTTTTTGGATTATTGATGATAAACTTCAAACTTATAATATAAGAACAATTTACGTTAAACTATCCTGTCATATTATAAATTAAAATTGAGATAATATCAACAACATATAATATGACACCTAACATTAGTCTGGACAAAGAAAAATAATTAACCAAAATAATGATCTCACATTTGTCCATCTATCGCTCCACTAGCGCTATCCAGAAATTCAGTATCATAACTTATATTCAAATATGTTAATTAATTTTTTTAAATGCAATAAAAAGCTGACTGAAGTATTTTGCATTTAGTTTGATCAAAGACTTAACATGTTTGAAATTCAACCCGAAATAGTATTACCGTAAATAGAATGAAATTTTGAAGAAGTTACATCTAGATAAATATTAATGCCAAAACCAAATTTATGCTTACATTTCATAATAAATAAACCGAATCCTCAGCTTCGTCCTACTAAACCAGAGAAATGTCCAAGAGTAATCAACATATTTCTTTGCCAGTCTTTTATATGATTTTCATCTCTCCAGAACACGGAATGGGGGAATAACTGGGGGGGGGGGTGAANGGGGGGGGTGAACCAAAGACAATCAAACAAGGGGAAGGATCTACGTGTGACTCGAGTCTTCCACTCGTTTCTCGAAGATATTTGAAGGTATGGACACTGGATTGTAGAGTAATCTTTTTTCTTCTTAAGTTCTTTGGCTTGTCTTGAGCTCGTGGCTTTGATTCTTGGGCGGAGCCATTTAGTTTGTCGTGGCGTGATGTTGTGATCGGGTGTGTTCTCTCTCTCTCTCTCTCTCCTGTTAGTGTGCAGCGGAGCCAGTTGAAAGGGTTAAGTAGATGTTTTGGCCGACTTGTTTTCTTTTCACTTGTAGTTAATGCTACAAATAAAAATAAATTTATCCTACAGATAGCTATCTGGCAGAAAAATTAATTTTATAATACGCGTAAAACTTTTAAAGTGCCTGATAACTTTTATCTGGTAGATAGCTTTAACCTCCCAATAGCAATATATATTCGGTAGTCATAAGACCGGCCCTGTGTGTAGACCTTTATTCGCTCTTGTGGCACAAAGCGTTGTCCAAAGTACACTTATGGATGATCTTTATAGGTCATACCCGCAATGAGACGATAAGAGTTTATGAAGGTGTGGAGCCAGAAGTGATATTAAACCTAGTTGAAGCTTTACTAACCAAACCTTAGTGACCGTTGGGATGATTACCCTTTCGGGAAAAATTATCCATGGTACCAGCCGGGAATTGAGCTTGGGACCCCTAGGTTCTTAGTCAGTTGCACTGACCTCTACACCATGGCTCTGTTTTATTAAATTTGTACTTTAAACAATAATATAGCTCCCGTCACAGATTTATCTGATTACCAAAGCCCTGCTTCACCTCTGGTAAAGTGTGTACTTTCACGCTTTGTGAATGTTTGGAATACCATGCCCCCACCGTGGTTCGGAACCACGTTAAACTGTAGGTCCCCTGTGCTTTCCACTATCATAATTATCATGTATCATCCTACCATTTGTTCAAAGTGTAATTCACCTTAATTGTATCCCCACGTCCTTCAGAAAAGAGTTCGTCCATACGCCAGGAAAGCATAGGTTAGATAGGGTTGAATGTCAAATATCTAGAGCATTAGCCCCACCCATCACAATAGTATAACATTTAAACAAATTTTTAAGATATTAGTTTAGAGGCTTTGGAAGATTTTGCAGTAAAAAAACGGTGCACCACACAGAATTTCTCATGACTTTAACTAATAATTAAGACCTTTACTTAAAACACTTAAGACATCGCTACAGAAGCATAATGGAGAAAGGTATCATATTTCACTAAAGAGCATATGTTAAATAATATACACTGTCACAGAAACATATGTATTAAAAAGTAACATATCTGTTCAGCAACTAGCATAACAATCAACTCACAACTATTTCCCAGATCTCAATTTAACAAATATACCTGCCAATAGCTCAGAATTTTTTTTTTTATAAAAGTATATTTCAAATAAATGTTTTGTATTTTAATAGTGCTACAACTTTGCAATATTCATATATTTATCTCAAAAATTTGGGAAGATATCAAAATTGAAGCATCATCCAACCAACGTTAATGGAAAAATGAGATACTACTTTTTGTGTGTGTGTGATTATAGTCAGTTCCTTGGCACCAATCTTAATCAAAATTGTTAGAGCCAATTATGACATAGTTGAGTGTTTCTATTTTGTGTCTTTCAGTAAATAACACTTAATATTAGGGTTGGATATCTGATTTGAAAATCCCTTTGAGGAACCTTATAAAGATCCTACATATCAAGTTTTAGCCCGACCGGTAAAATGATTTAGAATCCAGGCCAAGATACAGAAACACAGAGAGATAGTATCACAAAAATATTTTTTTCGGGTTCAGTGGGTAATGAAACGTCTACATCCCTCAAAATATAGAATTCTATTTTTGGACTATCACAATTCTTTCTCTATCCGAGGGATTGCGAGAAAGTAAAAACATGGGAAAAAAACATGGTTGCCAAGAAGATGTAAATCAACAAGTAAACCCATAAAAGTATAAATGCAGCCAGGAGGATTATTTCCAAATTCAAACTTCCCCCAAAACACAAATATATCAAAATTTAGAGTATCTGTGCCATTTAAGATCGCGTGACATTGAGATTACATAGTAATAATAATAATAATAATAATAATAATTATTATTTCAATTTCATTTATTATAGTTCTGTCCAACAGTTGTGAAACCTAGGAGAGGCCAGCACTTAAAAGTACACAAGTACCTTACAAATACGTATAATAACAAAATAAAATCAATAATAACTAAATAATGATACATACTGAATAATAATTATTATAATAATGTAAGAGCATAATTATTTTAAGGTTTATTCTGGCAAGACGTTAACCCACGCTTGTACATTTGCTTGAAAGTCAAGACTATTGGGCTGCCTTCCTACTGAGAATATCAGCTATCTTAAGTAGATTTCCTCCTGTTGACGAGCGAGCACGGTGCAACCGATGGACCTTCCTGGCTGGTGAACATTGAGATCAGCAAGTTTTGTGTGAAGTTTTGTGTGTGAGTATAACACTTGGTTGTTGATTTGATGCAAAGTAGGTGTGTGGTGGTATCTAGCACGTCTCACACTTGGTTGTTGAATGTTGGAAGCCATGCTGAGTACATTTGTGGTGGTATCTAGCACGCCTGACGAAATAACGATATAAAATGTGATCTGGTAGTTCACCCCGCAGGAAGGTTGATCGCGGGTCTACAGATAGGTTGCGAGACAGTTATCGTGCCTGCTCCCTCGTCTCGGGAGATCTATCCGGTGAATCATGTAGTAGTTAGCATCTGACTAGGTTAATAAATATATCTTATTGGGCTAACTCGACAGTCTCATTCCCACGAACATCCATCCCAACCCCTACCGCTCGGGGTCCATCCTAACCATGTAAGTCCCTACGGTGCCCCGGTAGTGCTGTAGTAGGATTGGCTACCGGGCACCCAGATAAAACCAGTGACCTTACACAGTTTTGTAAGAAGTAGGATAGGGACGTTACAGTAATAGTAATAAATTATAACAATTATTTTGTCTGTGAGGCTTAATGAGAATTTTATACCTCTGGAGGGCAAGCATTCGATGCAAACCTGATTAACAGTTGTTTCTCATTATCTTTCAAGGATAATAATATTACTCTCTCTTCACTGGTGGCCATATAATCTGAGGCGTCAAACTCGCAATAGACTGGCGTTCTGTTGACTACATTACAGGACACTCGAGCATAAGCAGCGATACCTCTCTCAATTTAACAGTAAGTGATTTTAAGGAACGACAAGACTCTCATTAATTACTAGATTAATTGATATTATGTCATTCAATTCTTTGAAATTAATATAGCTATATTAAAAACATTTTAACATTTTTCTCTAATTCAAATTAAAAATTGATATTGAACTAAACAACTTTTAACTATTTTTGCTCAACAATAACATAACGTCAATAATTTTTTGACACCCACTTTGGGAAGTGGTTTCCAGCATGTGATTTGTCCTTGTGTTTTTCAAGTCCCTTTTCCTTACCAATGTATCTGAACTTATTCTAAACAATCTTTAGAGCATCAACTCTTTGAATTATTACTTTAGTAACCGTTGTGTTGAATGTAATAATAGTATTGTAGAGTGTGACGTCACACTCTACGTATTACCCGCGCGGTTGAACTGTGAACCCGCCGTGTTCGACGATAGAGGGCAGGTCACTTAGTGTATTCCTCTACCGTCCACGCGGGCGGGACGCGAGTTCAACCCTGTGACATTGATTTACGATAGTTCAATCAAGGCAGTCAGTTAACTCAGTTCAGTCAGTCCTGCTCGGATCACTGATCCGCTAGCATTCATCTTTGTACGACTGACCTTTAAACAGCTGTGCTGAAAATTATCATGTACTATTATTGACTTTTGTGCAAGTCATACTTCAAGTGTTATTAAACTATTTAAAGCATTAACATTAAAATAAATACGATGAAACAAGATAAATACTGGTTTTCTTAAAGTTCTACAATTCATTCAAAAGAGGTTTCAGTATTAATCAAAATAAAAGCTGGTTCACTTGAAAACAATGCACTATGGTCAAATATTCTCTTAAGTCGAGTCACAGAACGTTCTCGAATTTGGAAAGTCAATGAGAGTAAGAGCTAGCATTGGACTGTTTTAAAAACTTTTTGTTTTAATTTATCTTATGTATAATATTATATGCACCATCCTGACTTTCATACAGACATTTATTTAATAAGTACATTAAATGCTAGGGATACTTGCAGCTTAATTCAAGGAGTAGAGATTAAGAGATTAAATGCACCCACATGAGCGTTAAGAGGGAATGGGGAAAACCACAGTGATAAAGAAAACGTGGAAAACCATCTCCAATTAACTCATCCGAGACCAGAACCTCGTCCTCCACGTCATGCTTAATCCTGTTTATTGATAACCTGACATGGTGACCTGGCGGTCTAGGGGTAAGGTGTTGGACTTCTGTGTTGTGGGTTCAGGTTTCAATCCTCGGTCCCAGTACAGACATATCTGATTGCCAAAAACCAATCCTTCCTTCTTCACCTTTGATAAGATGTGTATTAATCACAACTTGTGAATGTGTGGAAGGCCATGCCTCCACCGTGGTTCGGATTCCACGTTAAACTGTAGGTCCTCTATTTCATATCACAATCACCCTACCACTACACATTAGCGTAAGTGCATATAGCCCGAACGGGTAGTAAGACGTGGTGCTCAAGATAATGATGATAATAATAACAATAATAACAATAGCCTGAAGTGTTAGACCATGTGACCACCGAGACTGAGGCATACCGACATAATCATAACTTTAAAATATCTAGAAACTAAATGGGAGACTATTATTTTATGTATTTTAGTCAAAAAATGTGTTTTGCTATAAAAACTGAAAAAACACTGGCCTTTTCTCACGTGCCCTACATTCCCACCTTAATAAAGCGCCATAAAATTAATTCCAGTACCAAAACGTCCATCAGGAGAGCCAGCCAACGTCAACATGGATATAAATTATTCCTTCGCTATGAGAAAGAAACGTTCAGTATTCTGCTGACAAACCGTCAACTTCTCTGCCGATTGTGACAGACAGTTTCATCTCGAGCAGGATCTTCACTCTACATACTATGGTGGTGATACAAACACCACTATATTGCAAGAGACAGGAACACTGAATGTTTCCATTATATGTTGTATGATTGAGAGTCTGCGTGCTCTACATGTATCGACTGTCTTCTAGAACCCCTTCATGTGCCTAATTAAAAGAGTACTCGATGTACTTACTAGACAATATTAATAATGATGTACTCATCATAATGAGCTGACATGCTCTTGAAATTTGAAGCACAGGCAGTCCTGTAGCGCAATCGACAGAAACAATCCAAGCATATTTTTAAAATTCTCATTTTTAATTTATTTGAGGTATTTATCGTGCACTTTCTGAACCGAGTGATTATATCAGCACATGAATTATAAACTAACTTAAATCTAAAGCAGACACAACACCCAGCCCTCAGCCGTTAATTCACAAATGTGAAAGGGTAAACCCACATTTTACCAATGATAAGCATTTCGGCTATGACAGGAATCGAACTCAGGGCCCTTAGCTCAATAGACAAACACATCATTAACTTAGCTAAGGCGTCAGAATATTTGAAAATTAATTATCCTACTAAATATATAACAATAACCTTTGTGAAAAATGAGATTTAGTTAATGTCAACTAAATGAACGTGGATATTCTGTATAGACACACATCTTTTTAAAAAAAATCCTACTTTATATTTAACTTATAAATGAACACAAATTTAACATAAGTTGCCTTTCACCTAAAGTTATTTTTTAACTTTTATTGGTTTAGCTAAACGTTTATGTAACGGCCTAATAAAAAGATTATATATGGTAAGTAAAGGATGCAGCGACTTGAGCGTAGAGTGAGAATTAAAAATATGCAGGGATAAATTAAATTTGAAGAATAATTAGGAATGTACCAGGTTAAGATTAAAACTTCTAGATCCTCATCACGATAAGTCCAGTATATTGTGAGCCTGACGCCTAGCACCCAATGGACACCAGTGTAGGTCTAAATTGAGATTCCCAAATCAATAGATATATGTAAATCTTATTACTTTTGATCACTGATAAAAAACTACATAATTAACATCGACTTCTAGGACTACCTTAATTAATTTTGAAGTAACTTCACAAATCACTTAAGGTGTCTTAAGAATTTTCACTTTATCGTTATTTTCATTTCTTTTTTGTATAAGTGTGTGTTTATTTTAATTATGTGGGCTTCAATAGTATTAATCAACAACTAAGAAAAGGGTTTGGAGGGTTGGGATGGCCTCTTTAAGGGTGTTCACCTCTCCAACAAATTTAGTTTTGTCCAAATCATTTGCACGTAAGCTTACAGACATAGGAGAAAACATTTAAAAATAGGGATTTGCCTGTATTTATTTGGAAAATAACATTTAATGTACACAAAACACTGAATTCAAACTTTATTTTTTAAACCAACAATATTTAGTATACGTGCGCAGTTTAATTGAAACAGTATAACAGAAACGATCAACTTTTTTACATCAAAATTTTTATGTTACCCATACAAATCATGGCACGAGCAGGGGAGAGAGGAGGCATACAGGATGTCCCACGTAAAAGTAGCCCGGCTCCAAACGTACGCGTATCGAAGTGTCCCGAATTGCGGCGGGTGCTTCTGAACATGTTGAATTGCGCACAATATAGATTGTGAAGGCACTCATTTTCAGCATAGTCTGTAATCAGTAGGTACACACACATCAGTATTCCCAGTGCTCCTTTGCACGTTTCTAATGTATGTATGTGGGCTACTTTTACGTGGGACACCCTGCAGGAGTGATAAAGGGAATTTTCTAAACGTTACTTAACTATAAACAACGTCAATTAAATCGTTTATGTCTCTATATATCAGTTAATTCATTTTTCCTATTGTTATTTTTGAAAAGAGATAAAAACGGGTTGAGGGCGTACGAACCATTAAAGCTATTTATTTACGACTTAGTTCAGCCCGATGTGAAAAAACAACCCATAAAAATCCAACGATATTACAAAAATTGTACCCAAAAAAAGTCGCCTTTCTGTTGTGATATTGTCATTTTTTTATGTCGTTACCAACCGCAAGGTTAATTTTGTCTTGTTCTCGCTCTCTTTACCCGCCTCATAGTTTATATCTTTGCGGTAACTCTTCTAGTTTAAGAGCATCTCATAGAAAGGAAGTAGGCTATACACCATTCAAAATTGCCCAAACAGTTCATTTCTCCTAACAGATACAATTTATTTTAGAGACTGTACTGACGAGAGTCAGAGAGGAACTATCACTTCAGCGGATTGTCTTGAGAAATATTCAGTATATTAAGTTGTATTACATCGCAAACCGCAGGTGGGGGCTCATTAGAAAGAGAAACCATCATTATCATCATCATGAGCATCTTCTAGCCACTGTCAAGGTATGTTTGGAACATAGTTCTCTCCAACTTATAATTTCTCCCCACCACCTCTATTTCTCCACTATGACCCAGTCTTCTTCTCTTTCTTCCACGCTTCTTTGTATTCCCTTCAGCCACCTGTTCCTTGGTCTTCCTCTTGGCTTCCTGCCCTCCCCACTTCAATATCCAACATCTTCTTTGGTATCCTCTCTTCCTCCATTCTCCTCACACGATCGCACCACCTTATTCGTACCTTATCTATAATGTCCTGCAATGGCTTCTCCTTAATTACTCTTCTCACCCTTTCATTTCTCATCCTATCCACTCTTGTTACTACTATGGTACTGTACTTATCAAAAATTCCATTTCATGGGCTTTAATTCAATTTTCATCCTGCTCTTTCTCTGCATACATAACGTAGAACTACAGTAGCCCCATGGCTTCTTTGGTGCTGACTGACAGCTCACAGCTGACAGCTAAAAGCTTTGAAATGTTACCAGACCAAATTATTTATCCCTACGCCGAACCATATGATCCGCAAAAACATGTGGTTAGCAGCTGTCACTTCTAACAGTCAAAATTTAGGTATTATACAAAAATGTTGACAGTTAGAAGTCAGCCGTGAGCTGTCAGTCAGCACCAAAGAAGTCATGAGGCTACTGTATAAATAGTAGATACCTAGTAAAAACAGCATGTGTGGGAGTAGGTTAAGTTAGCCTGATGAGCACTAAAATTGTATGGAAAGTTAGTTTAGTAGTTGTAGTAGTAAGATCAGGGGTGGTGGNTAGTAGTAGTAGTAGTAGTAGTAGTAGTAGTAGTAGTAGTAGTAGTAGTAGTAGTAGTAGTAGTAGTAGTAGTAGTAGTAGTAGTAGTAGTAGTAGTAGTAGTAGTAGTAGTAGTAGTAGTAGTAGTAGTAGTAGTAGTAGTAGTAGTAGTAGTAGTAGTAGTAGTAGTAGTAGTAGTAGTGGTGGTGGTGGTTGTGGTGGTGGTGATGGTGGTGGTGGTGGTAGTAGTAGTAGTAGTAGTAGTAGTAGTAGTAGTAGTAGTAGTAGTTTTTTTATCAGGATTGCATATTTTTAATCAATAAGCATGGTCTATCTAAGCACAATGTGCTTGTCAGCTGGTGCCTCACCATAAATGTCATACATGCATACATGTAATAGTGTAAATATATAATAAATAGATTTCATTCCTCGAATATATTCTTGCAACTAACATAATTCTAATACTTAATTTAGTTCCTTAAATCTATTACATTTTATATTTTATTTTATATTCCTAAACCAGTCTAGAGTCCCTTTCATAGCTTATTTGTCATATTGGTTCATCTAGTATTATTATTATTTCATTAGGTCTGTGAGCCAATTAGCCATTTTTTTACTTATCTTTTTACGTTTGATATTTTAGCTATCCCAAAAGGGTATCCGGTATCATGTTAAAAAGTGTTGGTATTATTATTTTCATGTGTTGTTTTCCGTATTTATTTATATATAAAAGTATTTTGGACTCTCGTTTTCTGGTTTTGTGACTATGAGCCTGTCTTACTTTAAATGTTTCTGAGTAGAAGTACTCAATTATTATTTTACAGTTATAGACCTACATGTTTTTTTCTGTCAATGGTTTCCACTCCCTATTTATGATGTTTATACTATTGTTATTGTCACTCATTATTTAAAGAACTTTAATTTGAAAATTTCTTAATTGATTTAAATATAGATCACTTGTCTTTCCCCATGAAGTAATACCATATCCTAGGTGTGATTCTATTAGGGCATGATATACTATTTTTAGAATATCAAATGTAACATATTGTTTTAGTGTACATATATTAACCATTCTCGTTCTTAGCTTCCTAATCATTATGTCTATGTGAGTATTCCAATTCATATGAGATTCATTCGTTAGCCCAAGATAGTCTCAACTTGCATAAATGTTAAACAATTACATGGTTTTATATTATGTAAACAATCTAAGCAATGACCTTTTATATCTAATTTATACTTTATAACATTCGGTAGTCTGATATGCATTTCTTGCTGTTTTTTAATGTTGATTATTAATTTATTATTGTGAGTCCAGTTTTGTATCCTATTAAAGTCTTCCTGCAACATTTGTTTAGCTCTATCTACATTTTTGTGCACCACATACAGCATTGGGTCATCAGCATACATAAATATACCGCAGTTCTGTAAACAGTTTCACATTGTTCTTGTATGGATTAAGAATAGTATTGGCTCAAGCATAGATCCTTGTGGTACTCTAATATTTATACTCAATTCTTCACTTTCTATATTATTTATTTTAACTATTATTTTCTTATTTGTTAAGTAATCTTTAAACCATTCATAAATGTTACCTCTGATACCAATTTTATAAAGTGATTCTAGTAAAATATCTTTATCTAACGTACAAAACGCTTTTGACATGTCTATAAATGCTATAGCTATGTGTTTGTTTTCATTTAATTTCTCTATCATTTGATTAGTAATAGTGTGTAAAGGTAATTCCATACCTTTGTTTTTTAGAATTCGTATTGTCTTTGGTCAATTATTTTATATTTAGCAAAATAATTTTTCAAGTAGTTGACAACGTATCTTTCCGTTATTTTGTCTAAAACTGGTAGAATTGCTATAGGTTTGTAATTTCTATAATCTAAGTGCTTCCCTTTTTTATAAATTGCATTAATAATTACGATTTTAAGTTTTTGCGGGATTACACCCTGTTGTATACTTAAATTAACTAGTTTTGTTATTAACGGGTTAATTTGGCTATTGATAGTTTTCATTTCTTTAATTCTGATGTTATCCTTTCCCTGGCTTTTATTTATATCTAATTTATCAATAATGCATTTTATTTTGGAACATGTAGCCCTAGCTATAAACATACTTTGAATTTGATAGTCGTTTCGATTATTCGTTTTGTCTAGTTGCATATTGCAAGTGTGTTGTAGTTGTGTGACTTGGTTTTTGAATATTTCACAAAAATTATTTGCAATATTTTCAATTTTCTCTATTTTGCCTAAATTTTAGGCATTTAATTTGTATTTATTACTTCATCAATTGTCATTTTACCATTTTTACCCAGAATTTCGTTTATTTTATACCGTGGTTTCTTAATATTACTCACTTTGATTAGTTCAGTTTGATAATATAATTTCTTTTTCTAAAAATTAATTTATTGACAAAGTTTCTTTTTCTTTGTTACCCTATTTTATAGGTATTTGCAGACTTGCAGATTTGCAGATTTGCAACTTTTCCACTTCCTAAATAATTTATCTTTGTGTCGCATTTCTCCGACCAAACCTGGTGTTATCCATTTCTTTTGTATGCGTTTTCCAACAGGATTATATTTATATTTGGAGCTATCATAAATGCCATTAATTTCTCAAACATATTTGCATATAATGATTCAACATTTTCTTGATTTTGTAACTCGTCCCAATTGACGTTTTCAAGTTTAATTTTAACTAAATTCTCATCAAGTTTATCCAATAAAATATAACTTTTTTAGTTTTACTATAAAAATCATTATTTTGGTTGGATTAAATTCCCAATGCTACTATATAATGATCAGTAATTTTAGTCTTTAATATACTGCTTGTTATTTGTCTGGTTGTTCGAACATATATATGATCCAAGCATGATTTAACCACCCTACTTTCCAATATTTCTTCCGTTGTTACTTTATTAATTGTACATTCTAAGCCATGAGAAGCAAGCATATTGTTATAACTTTCTATTGTGATGTCATTTGCATCTAATATGTTTATATTTATATCATCTACCAAAACTATTTGTCCATTTAACGGAAATAATTTAATTATATCACTAATAATCTGAATAAAATTGTACTTATCCCACTTTGGTGATCTGTAGATACCTATAGTATATTAACTTTGGAGCTATCACTTAACTTAATTTTAGTTAATGTATATTCGTAGAGAATTTATTTTATTTTATAATATGATTGTCTCAAGGCTATTTCTATAGCACGTAATTACACCTCTCCGGTACCTATTAGGCCTATTGTCCCAGCATTTATTATAACCATCAATATTATATTGAATAACCTGCATATTATCTGCTTTTATTTCTGTAAGCACTATAATGTTTATTTTGCAAATAACATTTCCCAGTAAACTAATAATTTCATCAAAATGTTTGTTTATGGATCTTATATTAAGGTGAATAATATAAAGATTATTCTTATTCTGTACCTTGCCTGCTATTAGTTCGGACCATTCATTGGGATCGTCATAATCTTGACACTGTATAGCCCCAATATCTTCTTCAATAGTTGTTATATCTTCATTTTCCTCACTTTCTTCTGCGTCGATAGTTTGTTTATATAGTCGTATTCTGTTTTTGTTGGTCACACTATCATCACTTTTAATTTTCTTGATCATATTTATAATATATCACAAAACAAAACAAAACATACAAATAACGTGCTAATTTAAACTAAAGGGGCACACTTTATTTTGTTATTAATTTTAATTAGGTCACCTTCTGCCTCTATCTTAAAGCGGATTTCACCATCACTCTTGCGCACGTATATCTTATCATTCTTTATCCATACATATTTATAACCATTTTCCCTGTATTGATTTTTAACTTGCCACAGTAGATTTTTGTTAAACAGGGTCAGGTTCTCATTGATGTAGATACGCCTCTCTGTCCCTTTTTCAATTACCATTTTATTGGTAACTATTTGGCGCCTTTATTTCTATCCATGCGTTTCTTACAGGTTTAGATGAAAATTGGGCAATCACTGGCGGTGATATATTTTGACTCTTATGGGGTAGACGAGGTACTAACGCAATATGATTTTTTTTCATATGGTAGTTCTAAACACCTAGCGATGTTTTCCAGAAATGTACTCAAATCTTCGGGTATGGGCGTTTCTAATCCATGGATTTCTAAGTTAATATTTTTTTCGTATTGCTCAATTTTATTAAGTCGTTTTTCAATATCTTGAATTTTCTTTTCTTTTCGCTTGTTTTCCTCGTATAATACGTTGTTTTTTTGTTAAGGCACTATTATTGCCTAACAGTTTTTCATTTCCTTTCTCATGTCATCATAGAAATAAGATAGCTTGGACATGCTATTTTCTAGTTTTTCGTAGTAGTGCTTTTGTTCTTCTCTCATCAATTGGATTGATGTATTGAGGTCTTCATCAATTTTAATATCTGTGAAAGATGATTTAGATGTACACGATGTGCACTTCCATGACTATTGCCTTATTAGTGTCATTCTTCGATGTGTCGATTCAAATAGCCCGGAGCACTCATAATGATAGTAGCTTTCACAATTGTGACACTTTACACAATCCCCGTCTGGAGGGCTATTTTCATCACATCTACCACATTTCGACATAGTGAATAATTTATTACGCGAGCAAGTAAACTTAGTTTTAACAATTTTACCACTTGACGATTTCGACTGTGTAAGCTCTACACAGTACACTGGCCGAGCGGACCTGAGCAGACACGTCCAACCCACACTAGCTCACAGACTAGATTAGTAGTGCTAGTAGTAGTAGATTAGTAGTAATAGTAGTAGCAGTAGTGGTATTACTAGTAGTAGTAGATTAGTAGTAATAGTAGTAGCAGTAGTGGTAGTACTAGTAGTAGTAGAGTAGTAGTAATAGTAGTAGCAGTAGTGGTAGTACTAGTAGTAGTAGAGTAGTAGTAATAGTAGTAGCAGTAGTGGTAGTACTAGTAGTAGTAGAGTAGTAGTAATAGTAGTAGCAGTAGTGGTAGTACTAGTAGTAGTAGAGTAGTAGTAATAGTAGTAGCAGTAGTGGTAGTACTAGTAGTAGTAGAGTAGTAGTAATAGTAGTAGCAGTAGTGGTAGTACTAGTAGTAGTAGAGTAGTAGTAATAGTAGTAGCAGTAGTGGTAGTACTAGTAGTAGTAGAGTAGTAGTAATAGTAGTAGCAGTAGTGGTAGTACTAGTAGTAGTAGAGTAGTAGTAATAGTAGTAGCAGTAGTGGTAGTACTAGTAGTAGTAGAGTAGTAGTAATAGTAGTAGCAGTAGTGGTAGTACTAGTAGTAGTAGAGTAGTAGTAATAGTAGTAGCAGTAGTGGTAGTACTAGTAGTAGTAGAGTAGTAGTAATAGTAGTAGCAGTAGTAGTAGTAGCATCAGTAGTAGTAGTAGTTGTAGTAGTGGTAGTAGTAGCAATAGTAGTAGTAGCAGCAGTAGTGATAGTAGTAGCAATAGTAGTAGTAGTAGTAGCAGTAGTGATAGTAGTAGCAGTAGTAGTAGTAGCAGCAGTAGTGATAGTAGTAGTAGTAGTTGTTGAAGTAGTAGTAGTAGTAGTAATAGTATCAGTAGTAAAAGTAGTAGTAGTTGAATTAGTAGTAGTAGTTGTTGTTGTTGTTTTAGTAGCAGTAGTGGCAGTAGTGGTAGTAGTTGTAGTAGTTGTAGTAGTATAAGTAGTGGTAGTAGTAGTAGTAGTAGCAGTGATGATAGTAGTAGTAGCAGTAGTAATAGTAGTAGTAGTAGCAGTAGTAGTATTTGAAGTAGTAGTAGTAGTAGTTGTTGTTGTTGTTTTAGTAGCAGTAGTGGCAGTAGTGGTAGTAGTTGTAGTAGTTGTAGTAGTATAAGTAGTGGTAGTAGTAGTAGTAGTAGCAGTGATGATAGTAGTAGTAGCAGTAGTAATAGTAGTAGCAATAATGGTAGTAGTAGTAGTAGCAGTAGTAATAGTAGTAGTAGTAGCAGTAGTAGTATTTGAAGTAGTAGTAGTAGTAGTTGTTGTTGTTGTTTTAGTAGCAGTAGTGGCAGTAGTGGTAGTAGTTGTAGTAGTTGTAGTAGTATAAGTAGTGGTAGTAGTAGTAGTAGTAGCAGTGATGATAGTAGTAGTAGCAGTAGTAATAGTAGTAGCAATAATGGTAGTAGTAGTAGTAGCAGTAGTAATAGTAGTAGTAGTAGCAGTAGTAGTATTTGAAGTAGTAGTAGTAGTAGTTGTTGTTGTTGTTTTAGTAGCAGTAGTGGCAGTAGTGGTAGTAGTTGTAGTAGTTGTAGTAGTATAAGTAGTGGTAGTAGTAGTAGTAGTAGTAGCAGTGATGATAGTAGTAGTAGCAGTAGTAATAGTAGTAGCAATAATGGTAGTAGTAGTAGTAGTAGTAGCAGTAGTAGTAGTAGTTGAAGTAGTATTAATATTATCAGTAGTAAAAGTAGTAGTAGTTGAAGTTGTAGTTGTTGTAGTTGTTGTGATAGTAGTAGCAGTATTAGTAGTTGTTGTTGTATAGTTAAAACTCCACATACTGATTATCTGCAACCAAGCCTAATGCACAGACAGGGTTCCTGTATGTGGTCTAATGTCATAAAGCAATGGGTTGAAGAGGTTAATTTTCAAAGAAGCTGTCCCACAGTTAACATAAATGGAAGATGGCAATCACTTTATGCGGTTGTTTACCCTCTTCCTTCCCCAGTTCCTATTATTATCAATTTAAATCTGACTCCCTTTAAAGTCAGGCATATTCTCCTCACATCTTTTCCTGAACTTTTGTCCCATCTCAATCTGTTAATTGGATGAACAAGTTTGATCTCCATATTCTAAATTATTCCTACTAAGTCTCGATCGCTTTCCTTCCAGCTTCCAGGCAATTAAAGATATTAGCTTCCAGTCAACGTTTCACTCAAATAATGTTCATTTCTAACGATTGCTGCGACAACTTCTTACGGGAGGCTATTCAATAATTCAAAGGGACATTTTGGTTTCTTCGGGGGGAACAGACAAGACTTGAGGACGCTGATGAGCTTCATTCTTACATTTAAATTTATTGAGAATAATTAGAGAGATTTTTATAAAAATTAA
Organism: Timema poppense; assembly: GCA_902141375.1. Taxonomy (NCBI): domain Eukaryota; kingdom Metazoa; phylum Arthropoda; class Insecta; order Phasmatodea; family Timematidae; genus Timema; species Timema poppense. Next base: position 6,257 of record CABFOV010004908.1, on the reverse strand, counting down.
AACAAACGATAGTATAATACAACACTGTTTATAAAATGACGTTAACCGTATTGGTTAGTTGAAACGTCAAGCTTGTCTAATTTGGTTTTCTGGAGATGGAGAAGTTGGGGCTCAAATCCCGACCACGTATACTGAGGGCGGTTTTATATAATGATTTCTCGCTCTCATCCACGTGAATGTAGGTACATTTCCTATAGATTGCACCTATGAAAACCCTATTAATATTATTAAATAGGAATAGACTGGGAACTCGGAATATTTTTTATATGAATACGTCTTTAAATTGAGAACAGTACTAAGAGGGTACGGAACGAAGAGTAAAGAAAGCATTCTATAAGGTTTGGATAAGTAATTAAAAAGTATTAAAGGTAGCCAAATCAAACTGATATCGTTCTATATCTGAGGGAATAAAGATTCGTCATTAATTCAGATAGCACGCCGTGCCACGTGTGCGGCAAAAACGGGGCGGGGGGTATTTTGTGTACGATCCGCCACGCCTCGACAAATTCCATCAAGTATAACTTGGTCGCTGCACGACGCTTGTTTTAGTGTCAATCTACATCTCTCATAGAGATATATTGAGTTAACTAATAATACGTACATTTTATTACAGTGTTGGTGAAGAAAATGAGGATTGAATTTGAAAAATTCTATAAATTTCGCAATGTTTGCCTTGAATCACCAAAAAGCCAGCCAGAAATATGCTGAACGCATACGACGGTAAGGAGCAGCTATTCAGATATCCAATAACACCCTATTGTCTGAGTCGGAACCAATAAGGAAGTATCGGAAGCGAATAGATTGGAAGAGACGCAGCGTATCCACATAATACCCCTAAGGCCTTGCGCAAACACAACCACACCCGATTATTTAAAATGTCTAACCACACCAGCCTACTTGCTATTTGTGTTCATTAGATTACAGCTAAGACCTAAATAATGTTGTCTATTTAACTTTATATAAATTACTTCAAAATATCTTGAAAATTCCCCTTTAGGCTCACACGACTATTGTGAAAACCCGCACCGGTGTGTTTCGAGGTAAAAAGCTTCGGTCTTGTCTTGTCTTATTTCCCAGGTGGCGGAAAGATGGAAGTTTCAATTCTGGTCGAGTGTAATGAGATGTGTTTTTTCTTTTCCCAATATCCCTCAACGTGAGTGCGGGAACAATTCCTCTAAGCTACCGTTACTAAACATGGCGTTAGATAAAATAATTATTATTATAATTCTTAGTGCCTTTTTTTTATCACCACGTCTTATTACCATTTCGGGTTGTACGCATTAAAATTACTTAAATTAACTACTATTACGTGTATTAACTCAAATGGGCTAGGAAGGCTAGAGGAGGTGAACCCGCTTTTGCATGGGGAGAGTGTGTGTGGTAAACCATTTAGAAACCACCCTCAGTGACCCTAACAAGGATCAAACCCCAATCTACCCGTCATCGGCAGTCTTATCCATTGTGATAGTAGCGCCTTAGACTATTCGGCCACTATAGCGTTAATGCCTCTTAATTCACAAGAATTATACAATTATTTTGTTTAACTATTCTAGAGAAAGTTACCCCTTATATATGTAACCCTCCATACAATATAACTCTTGTAAAATAACTCTCGGTCTTTTAACTGATCACTTGAATAGCAATTTCAAATACTTCAAGTTTTTGGCGTATTTCTAGTTTGTTAGCATGTGGTGTTTTTCGTTTGTTTTTACACTCCGTTGTGAATTTCCGAGAGTTTATTTACTTTTAATTTAGGAATAAGGGGCCAGGGAAGACGCTTCCTCTGAAATACAAAATCCAAGTGTGCTTATTTTCTAAAAAAAAACATGACAGATTTCGCTGATTAATAATTAAAAGTTGTTCTCGAGAAAATCAGTTCTCAAGAGTTTTCGAATGTAACAATATTATTATTAGCCTACATTGTTTTTCATGAAAGATGAGACTTTCGTGGGTTTTAAAAGCTTGACAGCCGTATTGACTAGGAACTTCTAAAAAAAACTTGAGACAGGCGAGCTCTAACTAAATACAACCCGGCTAGAGAGCGCTGAGGCACCAACCATTCTCTAAGTGAGAATATCCAGTTGGGTTCTTGTTAAGTTTAAGTCCCCTTTGATCAAATGTACTAATTGAATGGAGCCCTTCGTGATCTCGTGTGCTAAATAGCGTTAAGTGCATAATAAAACAGATTTTACTTTCTCTTGAAGGCTCTGAATAGTAAATAAGTGTAGACATGTTATTGGAGGGAGGGAGGGGTAGTGTTTGTAAAATAGAACTCACCATTCCAAGAAACTAGAAGTGCGTGATTCAAGTTCGTTGCAGTTCGTCGTACCCAGGAGAAAAATCCACTCAGTTAATCTTAATGCTTGTCCAAATAACAGGGTTTGTAGTAGATCTGATCTTAAGTTAGATGTTTTGTCAATTTCATTCAAATCTAAAGCTTATAACAGATTTTTAGAGAACTGAACCACTATCTTATGTCTTCAGGAGCATATCTTTATAATAATATCCATACATTCACTGATTAACATAAGCGATATATGAATATTTTATTTAAAATTTGACATTTATACATTATTAGAAGAATTTAATCAAATTGTTAGTTGTATTTTCTAAAAAAAAAAAAACATTTTTGGGGGTTTAAAGGTGTAGTTATTCAATTTCAATATATTTACGTTAGTATTTTGGAGACAAATAGATAAAGATACAATAATTTATTAGTTCCAATTAATAATAAAATCACCCGCATTGGTGGCCACATGATCTAAGTCACTACTCTAGACGGTCAGAGATAGGGAGATCCGGATTCAATCCCAGTCTGGTGTAGCCTACTGAGAGTGGTTTTACCTAAATGGTCTTCCAATGTCCTTTCATGCAAATGCAGGTACACTTTCTATAAACTCAACCTTTATAATCCCTAACATATTAGTGTAATTAGTACCTAGGCGTATAGCTCTAACGGGTAGTAAGTTGTGGTGCTAACAATACAAATGTATTGGCTGGATGGAAAAACGTGTTTGAGGCCTTCCAAAACCCAACTAGATTTGAATCAGTCACAATCCGTTGAAAGACGAATATCAATTTCTAGTTATTCCACTTCACAAAACGTCTCTCTACGTCACATATGTGAACAAGTAAAACATATATATAAACAGATTTATATTAAAACATGGTTATATGTGTACTAATTCTGATTGGATTCGATTTATGTTTTTATTAAAATTTGAACGTGACTAAAAAAAAATTAAAAGTGTGCTCTCTTTCATATTTAATTTACCTCTCTGATACGCATATAAAAGGAATGAAGTTCAAAGGAATGTGGTTCACAGCATTAAAAAAACAAAAGGTATGACCTAATCGTATTTTCTTTCTTAAATAATTATTTCAGTTTTTCAAAAATATTGGTGTACCACCCTTATATGAATATTTTTAGGACAAGAAAAATACATACACTCCCAAAATACCAATTTTGGACCAAATTTCTAGAGCTATTTTATAAAGATTTACAGTTTTCCAAAAAAATTGGTCGTTACTCATTAATAAACTACCCTTAAATTAAATTCCTTCTAAAAACAAACATACGATATTTATCATGTAAGCACACCCCACATATCTAATTTGAACAAAATCGTTAGAAACCTTTTCAAAACATGTAGAATCTTCCAAACTCAATTATCAGTAAGCTACCCTAATTTTAGTGATGCAATCAAAATCCCGATTTTTCCTTTAATCATAACCATATAGCATCCACATATCCAATACATTGTAAACAAAATACACCAAACAGTTTCGTTTGTAATCCCAGGTAAAGATAGACACACAAATAGATAGAGGGCATACCGAATTATTAGATCCATTTTTTTTTATTTTGAGGTCACATAAAACGTCAATATTCCTTATAATTTTGAAGTAGAGATTGGTTCATGATTACAGTACTTTCTCTTTGTGAGAAAGTAAACATGAGTGTTTTAGAACGGTATATTAGAGCCAACCGGTGAAAAAAATAACGTATCTTGTTCCTGGCGGCAATCATTGATTCAGAACAAGTATAGGACAAAAAATAAATAAAATTCTAATATTGAGTTATAAAACTCTAGAAATAAATTAATGTGTTAGTTAAGTGTATATATTGTTAGAAATATTATAATAATTTGATGATATTTTATATATTCTGTTTGAAATTTCCTTCAGAATAATTTATCAAACGCCTGATTTAATATTACCTCCTTACTTCACAAGCTTTTAAGATTGTAAGCAAACTGAATTACATTTCAGGAGAATGAAACAATGGTTTCCCCTGATTTTAAATTTTAAGGACGAACCGAACATAATCAGAGGGGATTCAATCAACTTTGAGAAAATCTGGGTTAGCAAGTATAAAAGTGGTATAACTCTATAAAAAAAAGCTACGTTTAAATATACAAGTAATAATTTTTTTAAACGTCAAACTTAAACATTATAGTTTATATGCGTTCATTTTGATGCCAAAACGGGCTTTCATTGTCTTAAATAATCTAACTTGAGGGCAAGAGATGATAAGGATGGATTTTAAGTGAGTAAAATTCACGATTGTGGCCGTACGGTCTCAGGTGACTATAAGATAATGATTTTAATCATTATTTTGTATCACCACGTTCTACTACTTGTTCAGGTTATTCGCATATATGATAACGAAATTATTATATGTGATAACTAAATTAATGGGATAGTGATGAGGAAAAGAGCATTTTTAGATATAATCTACTTGTGTTTGCGTGAAAGTAGAGTGAGATACTATTTTGTGGAAAAAAAACACCCTCAGTAGACACGAACTGGATTCTAACTCCGATATTTCCGTCATCATCAGATCAGTTTAATATGAGAGAGCTGCCTTAGATCATTCGTCCACTGAAGTGGGGGGGTTTTGAATTCAAGCCATGTATAATGAATTAGCACTTCCTGAATAATCGTTCCCCACACTCCTTGTTCTAGATTCTACCTTCTGTCTGCATCAGTGTAAATAATATGCAGATGTCCTCCACTCAGAGTAAAATACGGAACATTAAAAAATATAAAACAGCATACATACATATTCCAAATATTTATTTTAAGGATAATGAAGAACAATGCTACTTCTTTTTTTAAAGGTTATCTCATTGTATTCAAAATAGCTTAGAGGAGGTTCCTGAAATATTAAATACATTTTTTGTATGTGTACTGTTTCTTCTTTAGAGACTTTAATTTACTTTCGTTGAAAATCACAGTAAATACAAAAGTTGAGTATTAATTTAAAATTCCTTCAAGCTTATAAGGATACAAAAAAGAACAGCACTAAGAAGTTGCCTTATTTCTTATTAGATCAACGCCCAGCCCAAACCCTTGGACCTAGAAAGCTGAAATTTTGTACAGAGGTTCCCATTATGATATAGACAATGAGTAAGGCTGATTTTTTTGAAATTTCCACGGAATAAAGAATAAATAGGATTTATAATAATTGTTTAGTTTCAAAGATATGAGTGAAGCCGTGGGAAAATGCTAGTATATTATAAATAAGATGAATTCTTGCAGTATTGACTGTTTTTAGAGGCCTGAATCTTGCGTTTAAATAAGTTAGAGTGCACTTTTATGTTATTTTATTTCATAGAATGGTTTTAAGAAAATATCTTCGCATTAAAAGTGTTGAATCATTGTTATAAGAAGATTTTTTTTTAAATCCATTGATAAACTGAACTTATTTATAATAATTTCTATATTGCATAATGGCTGACTCGGGATGTAAGCTAGGTCCCGCAATGAGCCCTTGAGCGCGTGTGGGTGTGGTCTACTGGAGTGATGAGTAAGTTGTTCCCACTTCCTAAGAGCTCATTCTATGCAGCATTGTCTCCCAAACTTTCTCCAATATTGGACCAATCAATAAGAGTCCGATTCACACGTGGATCCAGATCCGGACAACTGGCCATCACTATCTGGCCGCTTTCGAATTGGGCACTGGAAAGACTGAATGCCAGGGCCAATTTTTTTTAAATATTATAATTGTAAAGCTAGGTTAGGTTAAGTTAGGTTAGGTTAGATTCATATTTACCTGGTTTAGTTTGTGCAAAATTCTTATTTTCCATGTTTTTTTGTGTTATAAAATATTTCAAAATGTTATAATGTCAATTAGTCTAACTTTATAAATGTACACAAACTAGGTTTCTTTTATTATGATATTTTTTTAAACAACTCCAAAATTGAATATTTAAGTAAAAAATTATTACGTTTATACACTGGCACCCAGTCTT